>JACGDI010005341.1:447298-475223 GCA_014898725.1 Jacaranda copaia | reverse complement strand
GGATAATCGTGCTAGCAGGGGCACGTGTCTACCAAAGTTGTTGGCAGCAGTTACACCGACTGTCATATGTCATCGGAGTGGGCTCGACCCGTCAGATCAACATACTCGGTGGGGATTCGAGTGGACGTTGGAGTTCAATCAATATCGACTAGACCCAATGCTCGAATTATTGGAGTAATCTTCAGGTCGATACGGGTCGACCATAGATGCTCCCAAGTGAGGTCTATAACGGTCGACCAAATAGATTCCATCTTTAGGCCTTGTGGGCTGTCTTGTTTGATGTTGGGCCTATTGGGCATATTGGGCTATCCCATATCAAGGGTATTTAAATCCACAGCCAAATATAAAAAAAAATTTCAAATTTTTTTTCCTTTTTGTGAAGTATTATTTATTGGCATATGTAATGAGAAATTTTATTCTTATTAATGATTTAGATGTATTTTATGTGCATATTATAGTATAAAATAAAAAGTAGATATTTATGTTTATCATACTATTAATTTTAATGTATATATTAAAGAAAAATGAAGAAGAAAAGGGACAAATTTAAGAATTTCTTGTAAATTCTTAGGTACATACCAAGTTGTGCTTCAAGTATTTTCATGTGGGTGAATTATGTTATATGGATTCCCATGTGGACTCACTAATTATCAGCAACTATGCATCCACCACAAACTCCTAACTGCCCTACTTAATCTCTAATCCAATTTCAAAATTTCAATAACACATATAGTAGGCACAATATACAATTTTATCTTTTTAAATTTTTATTATTAATTGTTTTCATGAATATTTTTAGTACTAAATTTGGAGTCCCAATTCTGGTAAAATATTGACTCATCTCTAAAAGGCAAGATTCTAGCCTTTGTCAATTGTCATGCATGCTATCCAATATATATATGTATATACGCTTTTATTGCAAATGATTTGTCCCAACTTAATTTTCTAAAAGAAGCTTCATACTGCCACTATTTATTCATGATTATCGCTTTTTCATATGAAAAGTCTGCATTATATTTTAATTACCATTGAATTTAGTTTAGATTAAGAAATGTGATTGATTTAGCAAACAAGTTGCTGTGGTGTAGTGGTTATCACGTTAGTCTTACACACTAAAGGTCCCCAGTTCGATCCTGGGCAGCAACAAGTTTGAGAAGTATCAATGATTTAAAAAATTAATTTTTAAAATAATACAATTAATATTTTCGTTTTTGTAATTTTAAATTTGAAAAAAATTATTAGAAGTATTTCTCAAAATTAAATAAATCAAGCTAAATATGCCATAGTTTTTCTCCAACTCAAAGTATATCTACTCTCCTAAATTATGTCGAATAAGATTAAGTAATTTAAAGAAATTAATGTATATTAAATTGTATTTCCGCACAAATTATTGTTATTTCATAATACATAACCAATCTAAGTATTTAAGAATATCACTGTGTGCTAATCTATTTTATCAAACATTTTCATGTTTATCCAGCTAAATGAATTTTAAGTTTGTAAACTCATTAGATGCATTTTCTTTCAAAAATAAATAAATCAAGTCAAATATTTAATCTTTTTATTGCGGCATAAATGATATTTATTTTCCTAAAGTATACTTAATAAGCAATAATGTTAAGTAATTGAAGGAAATTAATTGTATCAACTTTTATTACCTCACAAGTTATAACTATTATTTTAAATCATATTTAGTAAATCTGCGTAATTAAAGAATATTAATTTACAGCAATATATTTTAATTTAATGTTCCTTATTTATTTGATTGGATAAATTATAAGTAGTTAGAATATTTAATTAAAAATATATAAATACGAGAATTTGAACTAATTACAGTATATAATAAAATTATATTAATAATAAATCCCATTGAAAGGGTTATTTTTCATATTGTGGAAAACTAATTAATATGATTTTCAATTCCTCCTTTGAGGATGAGATCATGGATAGGCCCAAACGAGCAATTAATCCCAACAAGAAGAATCCAAACTGATAAAGGAAAAAAAAGATTATTTTGAACCGTTGATATATATATATTAAAGCGCCTGCACCGTTGATTCTCAAATTAATGAAGAAAAACAAGATTATTTTGAATCGTTGATATAAATCAAAGCGCCTGCACTGTTGATCCTCAAATTAATAAAGGAAAAAAAGGATTATTTTGAACCGTTGATATAATTTAAAGCGCCTACACCGTCGATTATTAATAACTTTCTTAACAAGTATTTCGAATGATAAGGTCTCCCAATACACTATTCACGTATAAATACGGAAAAGTTTTAATAAAACATAATAGAAAATAAATCAACCAAAATTTTCTGGCGCCATTGGCCTTCAGCACAGGTTTCCTCTCTCTCTCTCTTTCTCTGTATTTATGTATCGATGTGTGTATATGTGTGCGTGTATTTATGTGTTTGTGCGCTTTCTCCTGTTGATGAAACTAACGTGAAAAAAACAAAAACGAAACCGAGGCCTGCGATGATATTGTTTGGTATTTGACTATTTGATCTTCTCTTTTTGGTACTGTTAAGGTGTTTTTCTTTTCTGTTTTTCGTTTTTTACTAGTTTAATTATGTTGATTTTTGCGGATTGGATATCATGAATCCTTGAAATTATTTTTCGGAATGGCGCCAGAGGAAAAAACTCCATACAAACAATCTCTAAATTTGTACGGATGGAGTGTTCTGCTAGTTTGTTTGGATTGGTTGCTTGAGTGTTGA
This sequence comes from Jacaranda copaia, assembly GCA_014898725.1. Classification (NCBI taxonomy): domain Eukaryota; kingdom Viridiplantae; phylum Streptophyta; class Magnoliopsida; order Lamiales; family Bignoniaceae; genus Jacaranda; species Jacaranda copaia. Next base: position 472,503 of record JACGDI010005341.1, on the reverse strand, counting down.
AAAGTTGGCGCAGCTTAATTTATTTATGCAGTCATCCGTTGGTTCGTTTTTGTGCAATTACAGTACGGATTTGGAACCAGGATTAGTGTTTCAGTATTGTTGTTCGTCTAAGTAATGCAATTCAAATGAGAGCTATTATACATTTTATTTTATCGTTCGTCAGGGTTTGCGATGAGTTTCAGATTCATTCACAGTTATAGGGGAATAAATTTCATATATAGATTGATGATTTTCGGTTAAGATTAGCTCTACAAGACGAGAGGTTTGAATGTTCAGTTGTTCACTGTTTTGTTCCACAATGTCTGTGATATAAATTTCCATCTAAAACTTGTCAACTTGATTTAGTCAATTTTCCCCCCTATTGTTATGATATATTTTCAACGAGTGCAATGTCACAAATTTAAAATGTATGGTTGTGTGATAGTCTACAATTTGTGATGATATACCATATGAATTGTGATGAGGTGAACTTGCTTCTGCTTCCTATTCAAAGTGCGTTAGTGTCTATTTGATCAAAGATGCATACTTATTATAACCTTTATATACTTTTGTGCTCCTCTATTGTTTTAACAACGTTTTCTTTCTAGTTCTATGATGCCGGAAAAGTAAATTGCATTAGATTACATCACTTTAAAAATGTAGATAGTCTGAATTTTCTTGTTTGGTAGGTTAAAAATTGCATCATTATCATAGATTAATTGGCACTTTGTAATTTTTCGATGAAAATAAAAAGAAATAAAAGAAACTTCATATTGTACTTATAGATATATTAACTTCAAAACTCTTAGTTCACATGCATAAGCTTATGATCCCATCAAATATGTGTTGATTTTGTAAACTAATGATGGTGGCAAATTGCAATTTAGTTATTTCCATTGTTTCCTTAAGTTAGAAATTTTGTAAACTCTTTGCCTTTTGTCTGATTGAATCTTACTATTATTGCAGAAGTCAAACACTATATTAAAGAAAGATAATTATTTGTGGGTGTAAACTAAGTTCGTTTTCCTGGGAGCTAATGGAGACCGGGGATGGCAAGGTGAAACGCAAACATTTCTTGAAATTGGAATCTGGCAAAGAAGGAAAACGTATTAAAATTTCCATTCGGCCAACTCAGGTTTTTCTCGCATTCGTTCCCTCTTTACATGCGAAAGTGTCTGTTTGCATTTGCAAGCAATTAAAAAGGGTACTTTTTCTTATTTGCTACAGCCACTGTTCATGGACAACTGATTGAGTTTTCAAATTTTCGCCCTATAAAACAGATATTTTATTAATCTACTAGCAAGTTCCAACTGTTACATTTCGGTCTACTAGCAATTCTTCAATTTTTGAAGAAATTAAGTGTGAGATTATTAGAAGTTATATAGTTCTACTTATTAGTTCACTAGGTAAACATTCAACAGTTGTAGATTTAACCCACTTCTTTTTATGTTTCTGATGTTTGCTGCTCCTTCGAGTTTTATCCATGCATGTCGGAACCTAAGTTGTTATTCAGATTTTAGAGCATCTTTGTACTTCTCATGCTCCAAACTTGGTAATCAGATAGCCATGATCATACTAAGATGAACAATGGCATTAATATATGAATTATATGCAATTTTATCTCAAAGTACTTAGTTGCATATGCTAAAATCACGGTACTTCATATTTGCAAATGATATGTTAAACTATGTTTTATTATTATTATTTTTTTCGTACAACATGAAAGTTTTGTGCATTATGTGTTCTCAACAATGCTTTTACAAATGCTATATAAGTTGAACAATCATGTTACATTAGAGTCTAACAGAGTTTTGTTTCTTATGGTCAGGGTTTAGAGCCAATCAATTCAGGGGCTGAAGAAAAATCGTGTGGAGAGAATTGTGATCTGGCAAGGAAAAATAACCCGAAGGAAAAGGGTGTCGACAAAACTAAAGGTCGTAGAAATAATGATTCTCCACAAAGGTGATTAGTCGCATATGATCAATTTATTCACATTTCATTCACTACCATTATTACCTCTTCATATTCATTTTGGTCCTCCTCTCCTCATCATTGTTAGTTTTTTATATTTATTGTTTCCTGCATCATAGTTATTAAAGACGATTGCTTTTGTCACCTAAGGCGAGAGGTGACAAGGCCTAGGGTAAATCACCTTTTTCTCCTCCAGGTGAGGCAGTTTAGAAATGCACTACAGAGGTGCGCCTTTGCACACCATTTTCTCAAGTGAGAGGTGAGCAAAGGGTGCACCTTTGTGAAGCTAGGTTTTTTGCAAGTTTTCAACACCATATTTCAAAATAAAAAAAAATCAAGATTAAAAAAAGAAAAGAAAAAAAGAAAAAACTAGAATACACTTAGAAAACCCTAGCAAGCGGACAACTTAGCAAAGGAAAAATAAGGACGCCAAAATCACCCAAGTCCCAACAACTAGTTGTTACAGCACCACTTCCCGGCAACCCCTTTGGTTCAAAATTATGGATTTTTTATGATTTTTAGTTTTCTTTTAAGACCTTTTGTTTGTGATGTTTTGCATTTATTGCGCTTAAAATTTGATTGAGTAGCTTGAGTTTGATTTTATTATCTTATATTTATTGCATATCCTATAGGTTATCTACCCTACTGACACTGAAACTTATTAAATACATAATATCTTTTATAATAATTTTTATTTTAGAGCATTTTTTCAAAAAGGGAGCACCTCTCGCCTTGCCTCTCACCTTGGGCAGTAGAGGCCTTGCTGCCTCGCACTGCTTTTCGCATCTAACAACTATGTCCTGCATGCATCTTTTCGAAATTTTTGGCTCTTCAAATCTTTGGTTTCTAACAATGTTTGTGGAATTACCTTCATTCAGGGAAACCGGATTAGCAGATCATCAAAAAGATGATAAAACTTCCCCAAGTGTAAGTTTTTCACCTTCATGCATTTGGAATCTTCAGCTGTTAAATTTGGTTAGAAATACTTTCTCAGTAACAACTTTAGAACAACTCCACAAATTTTAACAAGTATTTAAATATTTTCAATAATTAAAATGTTGTCTTAAATATACAACTGCTCCACTTATTTAGCTCTCCGTGTTTTTCCCATCTCCTTTCAGCAATTCAAGAGTGCCTGTAACGAGATGGAACAAGGTAACATGCAGAATCACACAGTTATTTATTTTGTGCAAAATACTGAAAATATGATTATGCTTATACTTTCACTAAACTAATAATTTTAATATCGTGAATGTAATATCCGATAAGAATTTCTGTTGACGGTGAATGACGTGTCAGACCAAGAAGGTTGTTTCGCACCTCCTCCTAAATCAGAACGGCACGCTGGACTTCGAGTCAGGGTGCGACAGGACCCATCTTTTGACTCACAGGAACAGCTTCGGCCTGAAAAAGTCGATGATGGGGTACATATTATGCACTTTAGCTTTAAAATTTGACTGTTCATCATGCTTCCTGACACAGGTTTGATTCAAAGCCTTTTTCCAGGTCAGAAAGAGAAAGCTGTTGGGAATATAATATAGAAAACAAAAATTGCCATTAATTCCTCGATTACTTTCTTGGCTAGGCCGCTGAAATATTAACCAGAAAATGGGGTGATATCAATGAATAATACTCTTCCTTAAGCTTTCTCTTCATTGTAGAGTCTGGTGGAATCCGGTTTAGATTTCTTTAATCAAGTAAAATCATATTATACATTTTAATTCAAAACTAAGCTTTGTTTGGTTAAATGCGGGGAGGGAGGGTGATAGAGGAAGAACTAACTACATTGATTTTAGGAGAAGTTTCATGTACCTTGTATTTTTCTTCTCCTCCGATTATGCTCTCAGACCAAATAAGTAAATTTTTATGTACACTCATTTCTAATTTCCACCACCAAATGAACTCCAAACGTAAGAAATTAATGCTTTCTTATGAAATCTTTTCCACTTCATATATTGAATGATAACATACTTGTGACATTTTTTCCCCAGGAAAGTCTTGATTCCTTGGCAGCTAGGAAGGCGGAACTGAAGCAACAAAATTCCACGCTCAGTCGTAAATTGCAGAGGCTTTCTACTGAGTGTATGCAGCTTATGGATGTCAACAGAATTTTAGGGGTTTGCTCTCTGCACTATAATTTTTCAACCATCTCCCCATTCTACCTTTATATAGCAGGCGGCATCCACTACTAATTCCCTTCATATAATTGTTATGCAGGATGAGCTAGAGCTGATGTGCGGACCAAGTATAGTAGAGACTCTTGAAGCAATGAATCCAGATGGCAGCAATCCTCAAACACATGAGGAACGGAGCAGTCAAAGCACAGTGGCACCAAGTGAATCATCTTTAGACTAAAGCAGATCTAAAGATCCTCTGAATGGTTTGGTTAGAAGATAAAATAAAAATTCATGGAAATAACTGCAGATAGTTTGGTTTCGGTAGTGAAATATGCCAAAGTCACATGCCAGTAGAAAAACTTTGAGCTTAATTTTATATGCATCCCTTTCTTGCCATGGTGAATTATGGTTGGATCAAGCTTTCCACCTGAACTAAATTGGAGCTCAACATCATTTCTCTGTACTGTATTTACTACTGTATTAATTGCTAGAAATTCACCAGAAACAAAAAGCCTTGCAGCTCGCCACAAAATACAATGTTATGTTAACAACATCAAATAACAGGTAATCTGTAGAACAATTCAATAATCCTTAGGTAGATCAACAAAATTCACATTTTGCGTAATGAGCGACAAAAGCCTTAAAGCTCTAATTATCTTGGTATGCAAAAGCAGCATTCTGTGTCAAATACTAAGTGTGTTACCAGTCTGAACCATCTGGGAAGGGATCCAAAGCATCATGTTTCCCATTCACGTAGTAATCAACAACTGCTTTCATTCGTGGAAGCTTATCGGGGTGGTAATTTATATGAACTATTACTGGCTTAAGCTTGCTGAGGTTAGAGTCTTTCCTAACGGTTTTGAAGAGAACTTTACTGTTCATGAACAGATAGTAATCCATAGTTCTTCTGGAGGCATGAAGCCCCTCATAGCCAGGATGTGATGGGAAGAAAAGCTCCTCATTGAAGACTGCTTGGTCCCAAACATTTTTTCGAGCCAGCCGACCAGCCACACGATCTAAAAGCTCTATAGAAGGGATTGTAGGTCTTATGTAAAAGAAGCCAGAATTGTAAACCCATATCCTCATAGTATGAGCATATCTTGCCCAACCCATTTTCAGTTCATCAAAAACATCATTGTATCCATAGGCCGTCATGTTATTGTGACCATCAGTCATTGACTCCACATCTGAGTCCCTATAAAGATATTCAAAAGGATTTTGTAGGTAGACTATGTCGACATCTGAGAGCAGAACGCTATAACCCAGCTGCAAAAACTGTCTTAAGATCCGAAATTTCAATCCTGAGACAGCATGATTTCCTCCTACCCTTGCAGTATATTCAAAATTTTCATCTGATTCTCTTTTAACATCATCAGAGTCTCTTTTATACACTGGAACATCTTTTGATTCGCAGAAACTGGCAATTTCCTCATCCAAAGCAAACACTAAGTAATTAGGTATGCCCACTCTCTTGATATTTGTGAACCACACCTCCAACATCTCCTTAACATTTGAATTTGCAAGTGTAACTATAAGTTCACGCTTCACGGCAACTTTCTCCAGTATTTTGGCCAATCTTGGGTTGACAGACTCGTCAGGTACAACTCTGGGGTTGGTTCGCAATCCCTTAACAGTGCCAAAAGGCCCAGCCTTTTGCTGTTCACCTAACACCAATACCTGTTTCTGTGCATTATCCTTCCCCTGTTCAGCCAACCGAAGCTTCTCAGTAAACTCCCTAATTTGCTTTTTCAACTCTGCATTTTTCTCCGAAGCAGCAACAAACTCTGATTTTAACATGTTGATGCGCTCTGCTGACTCGCATGAAGAGGTAATTACCTAAGAGTGATATGATTCAAGGATAAAATTAGTTTAGGACCTAATAGTTACGAAACTATATCCTAAAACTAGACAGAATTACCAAATATAGACATAAACCACAAGTTCGATAAGTATAGGAACAGATTGGCAACACAGTGCCCAAGAGTTGGAGTAATGACGTTTCATCTAGAGCCATTTGGGAATTTATACAATTAGTCAAAACTTGGAGCATAATGCCTAATGAATAAGCAGTTTATATTACTTGTACCTCATTATTCTCATTTCCTTCATTATATGATTCCTGAGCCATCTCTGCAGCCAATCAATGGAACACGTGTGTGGCATCCAGAAAAAAAGAACATCGAAGCCTTTTCATATAAAAATGAGTGCTAAAAAAGCTATAGGGGTTTCCAGAAATATTATTCACAGAATCATAAGCAGAATTATTTGGATGCTTCCACAAGATTGGCATCGACATAGTAGAAAGTTAACCTTGGATTCATTTCTTCATAATTCAGAGATAGACAAATATTGACAGCCTGGTTGGAAGCCTAAACTAAAAAGCTGAAAGCTGTGATGCATGTAATTTGTGTCTGTGTTTTTAATGAGAGAGAACAGAGTTCTATGTTCCATGTTATACTCTCATGGCCACCAAATTCATAGAAATCATGACGCTTTTCCTATTGTTTTAATATTGTTACTTTTTGTGTTTTCTGTGACAGAACAATAAATTTGCAAGGTCCATATGCCATAAAATAGCACTTTAAGACGTGAAAGACAAAGTTAAGAATCTACAAAATATTTCACTCTCCCAGCTGCAACGGAAGCTTCTACTCCTACGGCCACGATTTACTAGTTAAATTCTCAATCAGCAGCAAAATCGCAATCCACTGTTCGAACATCATAGAGCAGCGAAAGAAAACAACACTTAAAAAATTATTAGCATTTAATCATCATTTATAAAAGACAAAGGCAACAAACTAACAGAACCAAAAACACGTTAAACTTCATTTTACATTTCCACAGTGCATCCATAACCTGACTTCGAAGTCAAACACACATTTTCCAGTCAACGCTTAGAAAATGTTCAGATTAAAACAAGACACAAAATTATCATAGCACGAAGTGCAAACAAAAAAATAATACAAAAAAAAAAAAGAAAAATCAGACCTCCAGATCGGAGTTGGCTGCGGCTTGGCGAACGCGAGGTGATGAGACAAAAATTCCGCCGGGGTAGAAGAAGGCGAAAACACATCCGATGAATATTCCGAGTGCGATGGCGGCGGCGATTCTCGAGCGGCGCAACGGTTGGCCGCCGTCTCTTTTCGTCAAACCACTGTCCCTACGACCACCAGTCATCTTTGTTTTCCACCTCAGATTGTAGTAAACTAGTGATATTACATTCTCAAACAATATAATTACATTGAAGATTTCAGCTAATTAATGGAGTAGTTCAAATCATTTATGTACTTTCCGATTCAGAGAGAGAGAGGATTTCACAGAGAGAGGGGAGGGTTGAGTTTGGCTACCAATGTCAATTGTCAAGCAAGTACTCTCCTTTACAGGAGAATCTTCTTTTTTACTATTTGGTCAAAAGTTTTAATGATAAAAATTTGTTAAAAGATTAAAAGCATCTCCAATTTGGTGTGAACCAAAAATCATACTAACGTTCACCCACTTAATGGAATCTATTTTTGGATAGGGGAGAATTCTGTCGAATTTTTCACTTGTGCAAAGAGTATATAGATTAATTATTATATATAATATATGTACATATATATATGTAAGTGCAATCCATAATTTTATATATTAATTTTTTGAAAAACTAATATATTTTTTTAATGATATTTTTCTTTTTTTTTAATATATACTAAAGTTTGATCTTATATAATTAAAATAATATTAGAATTTGAATTGAGCACCTACAGACTTCAAACATTTATGAAACTTTGACCATTTACAACTTTTAATTTTTCCTCCTTTGCAACTTACACTATGTTTGGTTCATGAATTTTGATGAGGAAAAAAAAATACTAAGAAAAATATTTTTGATTATTTAATTTGTAAGGAAAATAATAAAGAAAAAAAATTTTTAGGAAGAAATATAATATATATAAAGAAAATGAGTTTTTCTTATAAAATGATGAAAAAAAAATGAGGAAAAAATCTATATGAATCCTTTTTTATTCTCCAATACATCCATCATCTCTCTTTTTCCCATCCCTTTCTACTTTATTTTTTTGATAACCAAACAAATTTAAAATTTTATAATTTTTTCTTTTCTTCTCCTTTTTTCTAATACTTTTTTTTTTCCTGTCAAAATCCTTAAATCAAACATAATGTTAAAGTTCGTTAGGGGGTTGAAGCACAAGCATTCAATGAAAGTTGTAAAAGTTATATAAGAAAATTAACAGAAAAGCGACAAGATATCCATTTATGCGACAACGGTGATCATCAGGCTTCCCGACTTTCCATGTTGTGTTGCATTTCAAACAGCCTTTTACAAGGCAATTTCGAGTTGTGACAATTGTGATCTGATTCTCATCACCCGCAGCAAGGTGACTAAAAAGTTCTTGCAGTAAAATTTGACATGTTAATGCCTATTCATATAAATCACACGAAGTTTATGCAAACATACATACAAAAGAAAGTATATACAAACCACTGGAACAATGGTATGGAAGGAATATGCACAACCACTGGAACAGCGATTTGGTGTGGTAAGAAGAGAGAAATTTCCAGAAACAGTCAGCTTTTGAAGGGGGCTCATACTTTCCTGTTGAATGCAAATGCCAGATATGGATTCTAATGACTAAGTACTATTTAAAAAAGACCACAACTCTCCATCCCTAGTTGAAAATTTTATGGGAAAAGATATTCAAACGATTTCTCTGGGTGTCATAGATATGACAGTACTATGTTATCTATGCTCTATGCTTAACAAATTATATGAATCTTTTGATCACAGTATGTGTCATTCTTCATCTTCTGATTCTGAAGTGGAATCAGAAGCCTCCACCTGCTCCGGAGGACCTTCGATTGCTGAACCACTCACTTGCCTTTGCCCAGGGTGGATGATCTCTTGAACAGCATGATTAGCTATTTCAGAAAAGAGAAACATCAATCGGATATATAAAGTCAATCTATTAAATCTTAATGAGATTGTGTTACAGTAGTTAAACAAATGCTGCAACATGATCCAATTATAATAGAGAAACAAGCACCTGCCAACAAAACTTTCATGAAGAGTGTCCGCGCAATCTGAATTTCTGCTTCATGGTTACTGACAAATTTCACCTGCAGGGACAGACTAGTAAATTATCCAAGGTGCTGAAATGAAATCACTAGAAGATCAGGGGAAGGCAGCTACCATTTCACCATAGAAGAAATTCACATATTGATCAAGTCTTGATTGATGCTTTCGGAGGAAAGGGCGCAGGTGATTCATATACAATAGCCTTGCTCCCTGCCAAAACAGAAAGCAGAAGCGCATGAACATTCATGAATCATCTCCCTAGAATTATAACTCTAAGATACTAATTCCTGGGATGACTGGACAGCCCATTCTATCAGATAATACCATGCTGACTAATATTAAAATCAGCAGTATCACTTTGGTCTATCAAGCTCTTGATTATTCTTCAAATTTTTAATATCAAAAATGAAGTTTGAAGTTTTGCCATGCATCAGAAAATAATATTAGTAATTACTAGTTATATCCATTGAAGGGTCTCAAATACAAGATTTCATTATTTGAGAATTGTAGGGCTGCTTATTATCAATAACCTCTATGCACATGAGCACACTAATCGCCTAGCTGCCATTCCCCTTTCCTTTGAAACCATTGGTAGATCATAGATGGGGAATGCTAAGTTTATCTCATAGAAGAGCTACAAGCAGTCAGGGTTGATTAACAAAACTAATCATAATAACACATAAAACCCTAAGTGGGAAGCTGTACATGCTCATTGCGAGATTAGACTTAAGCAGGATGCAATATAGAGCAGAAGTTGCCAGCCAATGACTACTTCACCATATAATTTAAGGCTCAATCTCAAAATCTAGCAACTAAATCTCCTTAGAGAATCATAAAAACTGAAACTTCTCTGCTGGGTAGCAAAAAGATATTTTATTCTCTAGGATCAAACACATTTATCACCAAACACGGTAGAAAATAAGAGCTGGTAAGTCATATACTTCAAGTAACCATTTGGGGAAACTGAAGGAAAAATATTTCAAGTACAGAAAAGAAAAGGCATTGACTGAGCTTACATCAATAGATGGCAGTTGAAGCCACACAAGAAATGCAAACTTCATATGATAGTAGAGAGGAGCCCTGCTAAGACCAGACAAAGCACCACCTCCAATGCATTAGCAAAAGCTAAGATCACCCCACAAACAAACTATAAGGAGTAAGTTCATAAATTTAAGAGTGTCCTGTGTGCGATATTGTCTTCTTTTCTTTCAATCAAGAGGGAAGAAGAGACTAAGGATTTGGTTCAAAATAGTACCAGTAGAGAAACTTATCAGTGAACAACTCGAAAACACTAAAGGATCCATAAGCTGCAAGCACATACCATGATCAAGATAAGATAAAAGATTAGCGATCTCAGCAGACAGAAATTTGCAGTTATATCTGCAGAATGAATGAAGATATCCAAATGCATTCTTTATATTCCATACTATCTGGTCTCCCTCAATAACAGTGTTCGAGTCAATTATCCCAATTTATCTTATATACCTTAAATCAAGCTTCTAAATCTCCAAAAGAAATCTAGCTGTTATATTAGGAAACAAAAACATGAAAGACTGTTACACTCCTTGAGGACAAGTATGCATATAGGAAAAATAAGCCTCCTTCATGGTTTTTAAAGATTTCAAAGAATAAGGTACTCGTATTGTAGTAGAAACATTTTGATCAACATATTAGACAGTACTGGAAGGCAGAAGAATTTCAATGGCATCACTAACCAGCCCAATATATAAGCCATTTATGTTGCTTGTCTTGATCCTTTGCCTCGATGGCCTTGAATGTAGAATAAACAGGTAAGACAATCCCCACAGAACAGCTGCCGATAACATGCATATTATCAGTGAATTATCAACACCCATATTCTCTTCACAAACACAAGCCTCAATAGTGAGCAATGAGCATGAAGAAAAATATTTGCTCCAGAGATGATTAAATTAACATTTAACAGAAAACAGCAACAGCAATGTCCTCCTCAACATAACAAGTGAATGAGCAAAATAAGAGTGTTTAGATCCTATTCCCAAGTAATATAAATTTTCTCACATGTACTTGTATACCTGAAAAACAAGCATGACACTCATCTGGAAAATTCAAAGCTCGAAAGGTGACAAATATAATTCAAAACTCACCATGCTGTGCGGATAACAACATTAGAACCAAGGGGACAAAGAAGTAATCGCAACCCAACCTGCAACGATAAGAGTTGAATGAGCACAAATCACATTTTCAAATTAATAAAAAATTGCTAAACTTCAATTCAGTAATAGCGCTAAATATGACCAAATGCAGAATATTGTCTCATGAAGATAAACCTACCTTACAGCATCTGGACTCCATTGATTTCAATATACCATTAATCAGCGTAAACACAAACTCAGTGATACACACATGCACATACGGATTCAATTTTCAGTTTAATTTTAAATTTCCAAATCAACAAAAAAAGAAGAAAATAAGCTTAAAATCACAGAGCAGTACTACGAATTCATCACCCAATGCAGATATATCCGCCTTATACTATAATCATGACCTAAAATTCATTTAAATAAGTTTCAATTGCAAAGTAGAAGGTGAAAATCAAAAGAGATTAGCACAGCTGTACCTCGCCGGGCATGCTGGATCCGAACACGGCCATTTTCAGCGAACAAAATTATCACGAATTTCAAATTGTTTATTGGATTTTCGAACTCCAGAAAAGGAAAACACAGCAAAAGAGCAGTAGTAACTGAAATCAGCGTTGTTTGAAGGTAATCACATATTCTATCACCCGAGAGGCCTAACCCTTATATTTTGGCCACTTATCATTATCCTCCCATCAGGTTTGAGTTTTTCACCGAAAGACGTCCCCACTTACATACTTTTGGTAAAAATTTCTGAAATACCAATTAAATTAGGAGTGTTAAAAAAAAAATCAAAACCGATAGAAAATTGAAAAAATTGAATCAAATTTCAAAAAAAAAAATTATTTTCAATTTTTTATTCTATTAACCAAAATCGAACAGAAAAATCAAAAAAACCGGTAACCAAACTGAAAAAATCGAAACCATTTATTTTTTTAATTTTTTATATATAAAATTTTATTATTCAGTCAATACTTGTTTTAGTTTTATTTCATATTTTTTATTAAATTTCTTAAGTCTAAGATAAATAAATATAAATTTTCAAATAATGTAAATGTTAATGTATTTTTAAATTTTTTAGATAAATAAAAAAAAAATTTGATAAGGTGAAATAATTGAAAAGTAAATAATATATTAAAATAATTATTAAAAATCCTATGTTTTATAAATAATATGGATATTAATATATGACATATAAAAATATGAATAGTTACGATACAAAGAGAAAAAAAAATGATATTTTTTCAAAAGTCAAAGGGTACAATTGCATAATTTTTTTATTATATGAACTAATACACATTACATATAAAAAAATAGATTATTACGATTTAAGCAGGAAACAAATTTATATTAATTTTCTTTTAATTAATTAATTAAGCGTATATATATTATAGGGTATGTTGATGGGCAAAATTAAAATTTTAACTTAAATTGCAAACTAAGGGATAAGGAATTGAATCATATTCGGCTCTTCATTTCCTATAATAGTACTAGTAGTATATTGCATCTACTGGCCAATAAAGATTTTATTTATATTATTATAAAAACAAAGACTATTTGTGTACAAAATAAAATTTATTTTTGTTCATTTACATAATTTATCCTTTTAATTATTTCAACAACAAAAATGACAATATAGTTTGAAGGATAGATTGGAGAATTCAACAAAAAAAAGATAGTTTGGATACAAATTTTATCAATATTTCATAATTATCCTTTACAAATGATGATTTAATAAGATTATAATTGTATTTTTCACAAAATTTACAAATCGGCAATCTATATTATGATGTCATTGGATCAATTAACTATTTAACTTTAGTAGATTGAGTTTAAGATTTAATTCGCTATTTGATCTTAGCAGTTAATGTTTGAATATGCAAAAATCGTGTGCATCTGCCTTGGAGATTATAAGCTAGTAATTTTAGCACACTCAATGTGTATACTAAAATTTTTATAACAAAAAATAGTTAAAATATTTTTTTATCTTCTTAAATTTATAATATTTTAAATGTATTTGTTTAGAATAGATAAATTATAAATTTATCAAAACAAATATTTTCGATATCGGAAAAAAAAGTAATCTAAATCAATATTTTTACCTAAATACAAATTGATATGAGATAGCCCAGCAGGCCCAACTTCAAATGAGACAACCCACAAAACTCAACTTGATACGGTATAATTCAGTAGGCCCAACAGGCCCAGATTTAGAAGAGACAGCCTATGAAGCCCAGAGGCAAGTCAGCTTGGTCAACCTGTATCGACCCCATATGGTAAGCCCCGTGGTCGACCCGTATCGACCTGAGGGCCACTTCCAAAGTCTTATCATCCAAGTATAGTCAACATAATCGACCTCCGGTTGCAAGTTGGACAAGTTGAACCTCTCAGCAATGATTATATGTGGCAGCGGATGTGACTACTGCCAATGGATGTAACCGCTTCCAACAACTCTTGCAACCCTGCCAACAACTCTGGCAGGAGCGCGCTCCTACTGATAAGACTATCCAGAAAAATAGGAGATTGCGCCACCTGGCACAGCCCCGAGATCTGGGCAGAAAATGACTTCCAAACCCCCATCATGGAAAAAATCAAGTACACCTGATAAGGGTACTTGGGTAAAATCATACTCTCATCAGACTATAAATTCTACAAGCACCACCACACTCAAGGTAATGCAATTATACTATTCACTACATACCTACTCTATACTCTCCGTTCTACCGAAAAATCTAACTTGAGCGTCAGAGTGCCTTAGCCGGGGATACCTCGGCTAATTCACGTGTGTTCTTGCAGATCTCAAGCCCAATAACATTCAAATCCACTGGAGTTCCGAACTTACAAGCTCTTTGCAGTATCACGAATATTTTTATCAATATACTTTTATTAAATAAATTTTTTGATACTAAAAGAATAAGAAACCCAATTCAAATTTTTACTTAAACAAACAAACTTTTATAACACTTTTTTAGTACAAAAAATAGTTTTTTTTTTGGCCCAATTCAGTTTCGGTTAAAACCGAAATTGAAAAAATCGATTGTGACTTGTTCGATTTTGATTTTACCGATTTTTTCGATTTCGGTTTCTGTTATGACTTTTTAAAAACCAAAATTTTTCGGTTAATCGACTGAACCATTCATTCAGTTCGATCGATTTTAAAAGAATGAACACCCATAGTTAAATAGTAGAACTTGACGCCACTAATATTAAGAAATATCAAATTGGAACTATCCTTCAACTATTTTAATTAATCGTTTTTATTGTTAGAATTATTTTTGGATTAATTACAGTCACCCCAACCTATGGCCTCATTTGTACATTATCCTCAATCGTTGTTGATGTGCAATTTTGCCACATGAACTAATTAAAATGTTCTTTAACACCACATTTGCTCATTTCAAGTGGAATTTAATAAGAATATTCTATTTTCTTCATGCCCAATCTCATTTGTTAAATTCAATGAGAAATGAGCAAATGTGGTGTCAGAAAATATTTTAATTCGTTCCGATAGTAAAATTTCACATCAACAATAATCCTAGAACAATGTACAAATAAGGCCATAAGTTGAGCTGCTGATGGTGGCTACAAGTAACCCATTTATTTTTTTATTGCAATGAAAATGTTGGTCACGTGTTCAGTTTACTGCCTACGCCAACTCTTACCTTAAAATGTATTTCCCCTTTCAATAGTTCTTAATTTTAATCATAGTATTGTTAAAATATTTAATATTATTTACTTAAACAAAAAAATAAAACTGTTATATTATTACACTTACAAAAAATCAATAATGACCGACAAACCTGTAATTTGAGACGCAATTTTGGGAGGAAAAAAGAAGAAGAAGAAGAAGAAATAATGTAACATATTACAAATCTATAAACTTCTTAAAACATGTTATAAGTGGTTGGGAACTAATAAGATGTTACGATATTATAAACTCATTTTAAAAAGGTACAAAATTTTTAACTTTATTTTTAAAATCTTCATAAACTCTTATAATCGTATTCATGTGAATTATAAAATTATCATACTTACATATAATAAGTTCAAAAATCTTATTTCATTCAAACACATCAATAGCTTATTTCTTAAAATAAAATAAAATATCTTATAAGTTTCAAAAATAATTAAAAACATTTTATAGGATATCAAAAATTATAAATTATCTTAAATAAACTTAGCCAAAGACCATCTAAATCTGTTCGAATAGAATAAGCTCTTACAAAGTACTGAATAAATGTCATCTACTTTGACACTTGAAAATATATACGACACAATAAATCACCTCTCTTGTGTTGCTCCATTCTCCACATAGAGTGCTAAACAAAAACAAGTGTGTGTATGGTGGGGTGGGGGAGTGCACTAATTTCACAGGTTTGTTTGATAGAAGTAGCCCTTGCTTCAAATCATTCACCAGCAAAATGAATGTGATAAACCCTCTGGTTAATGTCCATAGGTAACAAGTTATCTCCCCAGACGAATCTAATAGCCAACCCCTTCTATTTCAACGGGCCAAGTTCATAAACATAATCATATCAACTATGCTCCATTGCATTGGCAGCTGTTTTCAGGATCTTGAAGTATCAAAATCTACAACATTCCTGAGATAAAGAAATAAGTTTACCAATAAGGAATTAAAACAAATTACATCAAGTAAAAACTATACATATATATAATATAGAAATAGGAGCAGCCTAAACCTTGAAAATGGAGTTGCCAAGGAGCGCCTCCCCAGAAAGTACTGTAGACTGTGTATAAGGTGCATACTTCCTCAGAAACTGTTTTGCCGAGATGTACCTTGGATTAGGTGCATGCTGCAGATGAATGATTTTATCCACTCATGTAACGATTTCCGCTCGTTATTCCACCACTCTCTTTCCCCTTCATCAGCATCTTGAGAATATAATTTTCCCATCAAAATTTTCCATTCCTTCTCTGTCTTTTCATCAAATTTAACTTCTACCGTAGATTGCATGTCTTATAAACTCTATGATCGTAGCCCTAGGTTTTTGCTCTTTTCCAGTTCATTAGAGATTTTGTATTCTGTTTTCTACTTCTTAGATGTGATTTGTGAAAACAGAATACGAAATCTGTAATGTACCGGAAAAATATGAAAACCTCAGGCAACGAGCATAAAGTTCATCTGACCCCCAAAATGCAACCCACGGCAAAAGTTAAATTTGATGAAAAGACAGAGAGAGAATGGAAAATCTTGATGGGAAAACTAGATTCTCAAGATGCTGATGAAGGGGGAAGAGAGTGGTGGGAGAACAAGAGGCAATTGTTACATATGCGGATAAAATCATTCATTCGCAGCATGCACTTTATCCAAGGTATTTCTTGGTATAACAGTTTCTGAGGAAGTACGTTATCCAAGGTAAAATATGATACATACTTCTCACAACTCGAACCATAGTCCTTCTCGGTAAAACAGTCAGCAATGACGAATCTCTTTATCTTTATTCTAAAGAGAGCAATCAGTGGCTGCATCTTTGATGCAGTGCTATACCTTCTGTGCATCAATATGAACACTTCAGTTCTGCATGCGCCCATACAGGATCATCACATCATCAAAGAATCCACAGAAAATATGGACAAAATATCAGAAATAGATCAATGTTGGAGCTTTTCCATCTAAACTAGCTTTATCATAGAGTTCAGCAATCAAGCATCCAAGAATAAAGTAAATGTCCTCTGCTTCCAAGTGGGATCTATCACCGGAGGTAAAAATATGAACTCCACTACCAACCTGTACCCAACTGCAACCAGCAAGCTTCTTGATTTCCTTCCCTCTCATCGTCCTCATCACCCGTCCCATTTCATCCCACTTCCCCCCCGATGCGTAGACACTAGCTAACTGGAAATATCTTCCCCCATTATCTCCTTCAATTTCCAGTAGCTTGTTTTCTACAATTCTTGCAAGTTCAAGATTTCTATTTGCTCTACAAGCATTCAAGAATGCACTCAGCATGATAGAATCTGGCTTAACAGGCATCTTTTCCATGAATTGTACAGCCTTTTCTAGTTGATTTGACCTTCCATACAAGTCGACCATACACGCATAATGATCAATTTCAGGCGGTATTGCATAATTTTTACTCATCGACAAAAAATAATTCTCACCTTTTTCAACTAATCCACAATGGCGACAGGCTGATAGAAGTGCAATAAAGGTGACAGCATCGGGCCGAAGGCCTTGCCCTACCATTTCCTCAAATAGACGGATAGCTTCATATTCGAATCCATGGTGGGCACAACCAGCTATCATAACATTGTAGATTACAGTGTCTCTTAAACTAATTCTTCGAAAAATTCTCTCTGCATATAATATAAAGCCACATTTTGAATACATATCAATCAAAGCACTTGTTCCTTTCTCATCCATTGTAATTCCCATTCTCAACATGTATGCATGAATTTGTCTCCCATAATCCAAACTGGCTCTTATAGCACATGCACCAAGCAAACTAACAAGAATCACAGCATCTGCAGCTGTTGTCTCCTTTGCTACATATTCACGGAAAAGAACAAAAGCATCCTCACATTGTTGCAACTTAACATAACCAGAGATAATGGCTGTCCACATGACAAAGTTTTTTTCAGTTGATGAATCAAAAAGTTTTCTCGCTTCTAACATGTCACCTTTAGCTGAATATCCAACGATCATTGAAGTAATAGCAAATATGTTGCCCATTCCAACTGTCTTGTAAACACTCTCAGCATACGTCATATTACCACACTTGCAATAAATATCAACAATTCCACTACTTATAAAGGGATTTAGACACATTCCCTCTTTCAAAACCCGTGCATGAACTTCTTTTCCCAGCTTCAAACTGTTCAAAGAAGCACAAGCAGCTAACAAACTAGCAAAACTATGCTCATTCCATCGAAATCCCTCTTCCGCCATACGCTTGAACAACTCAACTGCTTCCTCCTCGTGCCCGTTCTGAACATACCCTGAGATCATTGTATTCCAAGAAACATCATCAATCAACTCTGTGTTACTCAAAATTATCTCCCGCGCCATTTCCAACTCACCTTCTCTACAACAAGCAGCAAGCAAAGCATTTTTCACAACCAAATCCACCAACGCTTCAACACCAAATCCATTAACAACCCTGAAAGCATCCAAAAAACTACCACATTTCGAGTACATATCTATCAAAGAACTCAAAGCAAACCCACTCAAGTCATTTCCACTCTTTACCATAAATGAATGTACCTGCTTCCCATACTGCAAAACTCTTAACTTTGCCACCAAATTAAGCATCGTTGTCAGCGTAAACTCATCGATCCGAGCTGCATCAGCATCACACTGCATTTGAACAAATAATTCCACAGCCTGACTCTCACAACCATCACAGCGTGCATAACCAGATATCAACGAATTATATGTGACAGAATCTCTACATGGAGAAGAATCAAAGAGGCCTTTTGCTCTACTGAAATTTCGGGACCTGATAAAAGTGTTTATCATGGTGTTCCAAGAGAAAACATTCCGCTCAGGCATTCCATCGAACAGTTTATGGGCTTCTTCAGTAAGACCATGTTTAGAATATAGATCCATAAGCTGATTGGTGGTCAAAATTGTTGGGACGAACCCAGATTTTATGGCGTGGGCATGGAACTTCAGCCCCTCTTTCAGCGATTTCATTTACATGAAAAAGCTATAAGACAGCATCATGAAGCGTAACTCAGTAAACACAAAATTTATTCGAAGTACCACTTATCGACTCTCCAACTTCGCTTCGTTTTATGGGCTTACAATTCATAACTAATAAAAGTGAGGCCCAGATTGCTTTTGGCATTTTCAGAACACATTTGGGCTGTGAAGTCCGCAGACTTTTTACATTTTTGCCTTTTATTTTTTTTGGATCTAACGTTCATTTATTTTTTGGATTTCAGCCGAATTTGATTACGAATTTACATAATCAAATTTGATCCAAGATCCTCTAAAATCTGTATCCATTAACACCATTTTCAAATTCAATAAGAATTGGACAAGAAAATCCTATATGAGTGAACAATAATCAAATAAAAGAATATTCTAAAATATTTAGGAAAAAACATATACATTATTTTACTATATAAAATGATTCAAAAAGTTCATATAATTAGTTTATTATTAATTATAATTCCACATATATTGCATTCTATTTAAAAAGGCTTTGTTAATACTTACTAATACTAGTGATTTCAATACATTTTCTGCGTGTAAGGTATGATAAAATACCAACGATAGAACTATAGAGCATTGCAAATGACTGTTATTCTATCTTATAAGACCCCATTTACTTTTGTGGGTGGGTTGTTGATGATGGAATTAATTTTTTGATGGTGATAATGATTGGAATTATTTTATTTTGATATATTATGTTTATTATGTGGGATAGAATAAATGATAAGAAGGGATATCTTAAACACATATTTATATATGTTGATGAAATTAGTTGAATAAATTATAAATCAATCAAAACATTTTTGCACATGAAAACAAAATCTTAGGCTCTTTTTCATATATAATTCGATGATTGATTGGCAATGTAATACTTGATCACCTTAAGATGATCAAATCATATAAAAAATCGAGATATAACGAGATTTTCGAATAAACATTTTGGAGCCTAGATAGAGAATTGGTGCTTAGACACCAAAATTATGAAATGTTATCTTAGGTGTCACCAAACTAACACTTTGGACACCAATAATACAAATACTAACGGATATGCGCCAACATGCTCATGCCGATGAGGTAATTACGTCCAAGTAAGAAGAGGACAAGATAGTAATTTGCATCTCATCCTCAGTAGCCAAAAAAGGATTACTTTGTTCCACTTCCACCCACATCGTACATAGGATCCCTCGTCCCATTTTCTATAGCTATCGATTCGGATCAATACAAATCTATAAAACATCCAACCATACTAGTAAATAAATAAGAGATGATGGGCCTCGTACTGATCCATCATCATTTCATCATTTAATTACGTAAGTTACAACCGCCTGGATAAGATAAAAAATTATATAAAATAATATACAATATTCAAATATTCAAAATTAACACTCGATTCAATTAGTTTTTCATTAATATTGACGACTTTACCTCCATCCACTAAAAAATGAAAAATAATAATAATAATAATAATAATAATAATAATAATAATAATAATTTATCGTTTTGTGATTTTCATCAGCACCGCTTGTGTAAAGTAAATCTAATTTGCAGAATTTTAGACTAGTTTGATTTGAATGATAAAGCAGGACACAATATTTTTATCCTATTTTATCATTTATTTTGTTTGAATGATAATAAATACTCAAGCCTGTATGAATACAAAAAGTTCGTGTTTATATATACAATTTCTATAATAAATTAATTTACTATATCCCATAAATTTATTTATAATGCCAATAAAACTATATTATAATAATAAAAAATTATATAAATTATTATATAATAAATAATTAAATATAACTTAAAAATTCAATCAAACTAACTATGATAAAATTTGGACTAAAGAGTCAACTTTCAAGCAAAGGAGTAAACGAGCATAAAGTATGGTCCAATAGGACTCTGAGTGGACGGCCACACCCGGGAAAATTTGTGTGGCGGTTTGGACTTCGGCGCTGTCCTAATCCATAGCGGTCTCTTTTCTCGTAATGTGATCACATAAATTTGACTATTTTTACTTCCATAAAATAAAAAGAGAGAGCATATAATATATAAATTAATAAACGCGGCTAGGAAATATCTTCTTCCATTTTCTTTTGGTGGAGATTTTGCTTTTAAAAACTATGTTACAAAAATATGGTATTTTCGGAGTGTAAATAAATTGAGTTCAACTTAAATAAGTTATTATTCTTTGAATTTTTTATTTTATTTAAAATTGAGTTTGATTTTAATTTGTTTGTTAGAATTACTTGGTCTCTTTAATTGTTTTTGTTCGTTGCTATAAAATTTTCTTGCAGATTAAAACTAGAACGGATAATTGATTAATCGATGAATTTGAGCATTTATTAATTTGATTTTAAAGTTTCACTTACTTCAATATTAAATATCATTTAGGTTAGGTGTCGTTTTGATGTGGATCATCTCATGATTGATTTTTTTTTTACCCCCTCCCATAGGTTGGATATATTGAATTTAACACGACTGGAGGTCTTTAAGAAAATTAACTTTTAAACAACATAGAAGTAGAAAATCTTCCAATATTTAAATTATTATGGACAGAGAGATCTTGCACAATATAAAGAAAAGTAGGAAATTAGCGCATTAATGAACATATCTTTGACAGCATGTAATTGAGAATATTTATATGATATTGTTAAAATGGACCTGCATGAATCATACTGTGTGGACAATTAAAACACAACTACGTGTTTTAATCGAAATTTCGAATTGAACCATATAGTAAGTTTGATAATACCCAACTCAAATGAAAAAGGCAAATCCAAAAGAGTTTAGGGTATGTTTGGAGGATTTTATTTTGGACAAATATAACCAAATATATCCTCATTTTTCTTCAAAATATTTATTTTTTCCCCAAAATATCCTCTCCTATTTTTCATTATCTCAAAAAAATCCTAATTTTCCAATATATACATACTATATGTTTTGTTTTTTTTATTATTCTAACAATAAAAAATATATAATTCCACTTTCACTCCAAAAACCCCATAAAAAATCTTTGATTTAACTGTTACAATAAAAAATATCTATCCTGAAAATATAAATAAACATATCAAAATTCTTCAAAATCAACTTTTAATTATTTTTGAAAACATAACAAAAAATTCATTACACTCCACAATACAACATTCACATCTTCCAATTTCACTTTCAATATTCATTTTCCCAAAATACATATTAAAATTACACACAAAAAAATAACCAAACATTGCCTCAGAATTTCTAGCTTTTATATGGAACATTTCAGACTCAATTACATATTAGTTTCTGTATATAGTTTTATCACTTCAGCCAAAACTTCTCATAAATCATAATTTTGCAATTTGTAGTCATATTTTTGCTCGAACTTTCAATTTATGTGACTCAAAATCTGAATCGTAATATCGTGTCCAACTCTTTTCCACAATTTTTTATCTTTTGAAATGTCAACAAGTTGGCCCAACAATCTAAAGACTTGGCCACAAAATCGTGGGCACGTTTTCTACAATAATTGGAGCAAGCGAGCTGTCGCTGTTACAAATTGACAACTTGTAAAATTCAAAAGAATCAAAGCCACGTGAATTGGACTCGGAGACTAACGGAGTAGCACTTCCAAAACGTCTCGATTGCGCTTAGAAACCCCAGTATTACGGCATCGTTTTGACTATAGGTACACTAATGAGTCAATAATGCACATATACGAATATATCCTAAACTAATAAAAGCCAAATCTTTTTATAACTCCACATGCTTCGAGTTTACTAATAATCCTATTTTATTGGAATTTTTACTATTTACTTTCTTAATAATATTAAATATTGTCCACGTTAAAAAAAATAATTTTTTAAAGTAATTTTTAAATTACTTTCATCTATCGAAATATTTTTTGAAAATATAAGTTTCTCATCGCAGGTAATAATAATTTCTTTATTGTATTTTTCATGTCAATGAATTTCGAGCAAGAATTATCATAGTTGGGAAGATAAAAAATTCAAAATAAACATGACTTATGAGTGTTACTAAAAAGAACAAAAAACTAATATCACATAGGCAAAAATTATTTTGAATTTAAATGTATTAAATAGCATATGAATAACATTAGAATAATATAATGTATAATTTATTATTAATATAAAAGGATTCATGTGCACCACAAAAAAAAAGATAAATTAGTAACAAAAAAGTAAGTGATAATTCAAAAATTGTCCTTATGTATATTAAGTAACAAAAGATTTAGTTTTGTCGCTTTAGTAATTTCTACAAACTAAATAGTGACATGAATAATATTTAAATTATCACTATAAATAATTAGTAATACATCTATTGTGACAATAAAAATCTTGTCACAAATGATAATGATAATTTTTATTGTTACTGTATGAGTGTTACTGTTAATAATGAGAACTTAAAACATCAATTTTTGTCGTTATTAAGTTATGTTGTAACAAGATAAAAGCTATTGTCACTTAAAAATTAGTATCAATGACAAAATAAAAGCTTTTGTTACTTAATATATGCTATTAGTGATAATTTTAATTTTATTATTTATTATTTTATCACTAATTTTATATGTTTTTTTTAGTGATTATTCAATATTTTTTTTCCATTTGATGTACGTAAATTTAATGGACAAAAAGTAATGCAGAATAAGACATTGATGTTCAGACGGCTATGATTGAAGCCTGAAAAAGGATAGGGTGGCCTAAGAGCCATTAATTCAGATTCATCTGTCACTTTTGATGTCTACTGCCTTTTTCCTTGTCCCCCCAAAAAATAGTACAATGAAAACTACAGGTTATTTAACTTTGCTGCATACGGTGTCAAAATACATAATACATTTATAAAATCGATAATTTGGTTTGATTCGATAAATCGATATAAAAAATTAAAACTAAAAAAATAAAATAAAATACCAAATCGAAATCAAAATTTTTGATTTGGTATTTGTTACAAATCAAAATTTTGATTTGATTTGATTCGATTTAGCTGGTTTATCGAACAGTGAACACCTCTAAAAAAAGGAAAGAATCAAAAATAAATTAACCAACTTTTTATTCTTGTTAAATAAAATAATAGGAAAGACTTAAAAAATATTGGTAAACAGAAAAAGAATTATGAGAAAAAAAATTAAAGAAATAATTTTATTACTTACTATCATAAAAGCGTAGATAATAATTAAATATTGCCTACGCTTTAAACATAATGATATTAAGTGTTATTCCTTACAGGAGAACTTAAATATTTTAAAATAGCTTATGAGTTATTTCTTTCACATATTGAACTGTTTTTTATAAAGGCGAAATTCCTCTTCACGAGTATTGATAAAACAATATCTCGCAAAGTTTGAACTTCTATATTGTTCATAATTCAAACATACCAAATTTAGAGCGGTTTCAAATCTTTGCTTCAAAATTTTGGATCCAAATATATAATTAACAGTTAAATTGAGTACAAGTCGTTTCAAATACTTTTTAAAATCAGAAATAAATAAATAAATAAATAAATAAAAGAAGAATCTACGGGTCCAGTTTGCAAGCCGAACTTCTTTTAACAATGCAGAAAGATTAAAAGTTCAACTGTGAAGATTAACTAATACAATAATAAAAAAGATTGACTTAGAAAAGCTGACCATAAGGTCCAAATGTACACACATATAGGCTGTGTTCTTTTACATTTTTTTTAAAAAAATTTTAATTCCTAAAAAAATTTCAAAATAGAGATATATTCTCCAATTTTTTTCCAAAAAAACTCAAATTTTATACCAAAAAAATCCTCCCAATTCACTCAAATAACCCTACATCCTAAAAATCACACACACCTTCTTATTTTCTCACTCTACTTGTCATATTATTCATTCATTTATCACTCTCTCACTTCACTCATTCACACACACACATGTACATAGACGTTTAAAAATATTAAAATTTTACTAGTTAAAAAAAATCTAAAACTTATATTTGCAAATTTAATTAAACTAATTATTGAAAAAATAAATTAAATTTAATTAAATATTATTTATGTTATTACTAAATAATTTATTTATTGAATAATGTATTAAATTAATTAAATTTACTTATTAATCAAATAATGTATTAGTTACATTTAATATTTTATGTACTCATTAAATATTATATTTATTCATTTAATAAATAAATTAAGATGTTCTTCAACAAAAAATATTATTTATTAAATATTAATCTTCACATTTATTTAAAATTATTATAAAAATTTTGATTATAGGGCAATACTTATGTAATAATCTATTAAGTTTAATA
>JACGDI010005341.1:434008-447198 GCA_014898725.1 Jacaranda copaia | reverse complement strand
AATATAAATTTCAAAACAAATAACCAATTAAATTAATTACACTCATATTTCAATATTACAAATACACACACACATTATTCAATTTAAAAATACATATATATAATATATAAAAAAAATTATTTTCACCATACAAACTTAACAAAAAAGCAACTGATTTGAAATTTATAATAAGGTTTATTTATCTTCAAAATATAAAGAAACAAATAATTCATTTTCAAATCATTTTTTATATTTTTTCAAAATAAAAAAAATACATGACATATTAATCAAATTTTCTCCTTAAAATTCATTATTTCAAATTTTTTTTTAAAGAATGACCAAAATACAGAAGAACAGGCCCATAGAGTCCAAGCCCCATGAGATTTATCCCCAACCCAACGTGTAAATTAACCTTATAATTAAAAAATGAAACAGGCGACGTGAAGCAGCCATGAGCCAACAACAATTTTTAACCTTATGTTCTGGCAATGAGCAACTCGCCCTACCTCACTCACTTGGTCATGCGTGTTTATTTCTTAAATATTTCCCATCTTATTCTGACCTCTCTCTGCCTCCTTCTGTATAAATATACACAATACTACCCCCACTCAAATCACCCATTCCAAAACTATCCCAACTATGTACTAATAATACATAATTGAACCCCCCCCCCCCCCTCCTCTCCCCGGCCCCAGCACACAGCCACCGCCGCCGCGACCCCTATAATGGCTGACCGGATGTCAAAGAAAAATGATGCTGACTCTGTCGACCCGTCCAAAAAATTCAAAAGAAACAAATATGCTTTGGTTTGCTCCTTTTTGGCTTCCATGACCTCCACCTTACTCGGCTATGGTATGATCATTAATATTACTATCCTTAATTTCCATATTTATATTTATTTAATTTTCTATTTATTTCAATTTTGATGAAGGGCGTGAGCAGAATTATTTCAAGAACATATAAAAGTTTTATTTTTTTCAAAAAAAAAATAGAGAAAAAAAAACACTAGTATTTCTTTATACCAACACTTATACAGTAAGGTGGTGATTGGTACGCAAAAATGGAAGCAGGTGGGAATGGAATGACGTTAGGAATGAAATAAAGTTGGAAAAGTAATGATGCTAGTATAATTTATCTTATGATTAGTACGTACAAGCAATGAGAAATGAATGAAATCGACATTCCCTTTTTAATTTCATTTTAATAATTGGTAAATAGGAATGACCAGTAAGAATGAATAGAATGATTTTTTTAAATAACCAAATTACTCATTTGTAAAAAAATATTAAAATAAAAGTATTTATTAGTAAAATATTTTTCATATATTACTGTTGATTTTTTTTTTTTGAGTAAGTTTACATTTATGTAGCTTCAATATTACTTTTAATATTATTCGAATTATATATAAAAATAAATATATGCATTTTATATGTAGTAAACAAGTTATATATTGTTGTAACTTGGAACAATTTAAAATCACAACTATGAAATAACAGTAAAGAAATTTAATGCAATTGACAACAAGATTTAACATGATTCGATGATATGCTTAATCCACCCAACAAAGAAAAGAATTTTATTGATTTCAAATCAAAGTGCAAGTACAACCTTTGAATATCACAAATCTCATGAGAACACCCAACACACTCGTTCTAAGTTCCGTCTAAAGAAACTATCTCAAAAGTAGTTAGAAACCCTTGTGTATGTGTCTCTCGTCATGAATTCCAGAAGAAAACTGATTAAATACCCTCAAAAATCAAGTCTTGGCCCCATGGGCTTGCGCCACATGCGAGGGAACGAACATGCACTTTCTAGCCCTTTGCTTAAGCTTTCCATCACGAACATGAGTATAGGCTGGGCACCCAAACACTCTCAGATTTGAGTAATCAACAAGAGACTCGTACCAAACTTCCATTGGTGCCTTGCAGTCCAAAACAGTTGATGGTGACCCATTTACTAAGTAACAAGCAGTATTGATTGCTTCTGTCCAAAAATTCTTGAACAATCCGGCGTTAATGAGCATGCATCTAACTCTCTCCAAGATAGTCCTATTCATCCATTCTGCAACTCCATTCTGCTGTGGTGTGTGTACAACTGTGCAATGCCTCACAATTCCTTCATTCTCGCAGAATTCTTGAAATTCCTTGTTGTAGAACTCCAATCCATTGTCAGTCCTCAAGCGCTTGATTTTCTTTACTGTTTGCTTCTTGATTAAAGTTTTCTATTACTTGAAGTTAACAAACACCTCATCTTTATGCTTCAGCATGTACATCCATACTCTTTGTGAGAAGTTATCTATGAATGTCAGCATATACCTAGCACCTCCCTTTGAAAGAACCTAAGAAGCCCCCCAAAGATCTGAGTGAATGTAATCTAAGGTGCCCTTGGTCCTGTGAATTGCAGTGCCGAATTTCACCCCGTGTTGCTTGCCAAGCACATACTACTCATAGAAATCCAGCTCTTCAATCTTCTTTCCATCAAGCAAGCTACGTTTGCTCAGTTCTGACATCCCCCTCTCATGCATATGCCCAAGTCGCATAAGCCAGAGTTTCATAGTATTATTGACTGATGAAGAAATCGCTGCACTACCAGAAATTGTGTTGCCCTATAAGATGTAAAGGCTATTCCTTTTGTCTTCTTTCATAATAAGTAGTGCACCTTTGGAAACCCGCAGAACTCCATCTCTAGTTCTGTACTCACAATCGTTCTTGTCTAGTGTACCTAGCAAAATTAGTTTTTTCTTCAAATCTAGAACATGACGCATATCTGTTAAGGTCCTTACTATGCCATCGTTCAATTTGATACTCACTGAGTCAATTCCTACAACCTTGCATGAAGCATCGTTTCCCATAAGCATTTTACCACCATCGTATTTCTAATAAATGAAAAACCAATCTTTATGTGGGCACATGTGGTAGGAGCAACTACTATCCAAAATCAACTCAGAGCTTAGTAAGCTTTTGGTAACGTTAAGAACAAGCCCATCATTAGACTCATCCTCAACAATTATTGCAACATCATCTTGTTTTTGATCAGAAGTTTCACTTGCATCTTTCGCCTTTCTTCGTTCCGAACAATTTCATTTTCAGTGCCCCTTTCCATCGTACCTCAAACACTTGTTGCCGTTTCTAGGCTCGGTTCGGGATTTCAATCGATCTCTACTCTTTCCTCTTTCTCTCGGTTTGCCCTTCGCCACCAACCCTTCCCCACCAATCCTTCCCCACTTTCATCATCGTTATTGCCTAGGACATATTTTCTCAACTCATTGGAATTCAATGAAGCCTTCATATCTTCCATTGAAATCGTATCTCATCTATACGGCAATGTAGTGACCAAGTGCTCAAAACATTTAGGTAGTGAACACAAAAGAATCAACGTTTAATCTTCATCTTTAATTTTAACATCTATACTGGTGAAATCCAGAATTACTTTATTGAAATAATTAATATGCTGAGTAATAGATATACCTTCCTTCATCCTCAACGTGTATAATCATTGTTTCAGATACAACCGATTTGTCAAGGACTTCGTCATATATAGACTCTCCAACTTTGACCATAGTCCCATTGGCGTACTTTTCATGACGACCTCTCTTAGTACATTATCTGCCAATGATAACACCAGAGTATCATAAGTCTTCGCCATAAACTCATCCTTTTCTTCGTCTGTCAGTGTTCAGTAAGGAATCTCTATCATTTAATGCTCTCTGTAAAACTTTTTAACACAAGAGGGCGTAGACTTTCATTTTCCACAACCTAAAATTATTCTTCCCATCAAACTTCTCTACCTCGTACTTCATTGTTGACATCTGATCAATCCTGTCTCTTGATACCAGTTTGTTGTAACTTGGAACAATTTAAAATCACAACTATGAAATAACGGTAAATAAATTTAATACAATTGACAACAAGATTTAATATAGTTTGGTGATATGCTTAATCCACCTGACAAAATTTTTTTTTTATTGATTTCAAATCAAAGTGCAAATACAAATTTTGAATCCCACAAATCTTTCGAGAATACCCAATACTCTCATTCTATACTCCGTCTCGAGAAACTATCTCAAAAGCAGTTAAAAATCATCATGTATGTGTTTCTTGTCACGAATTTCAGAAGAAAACTGATTAAATACTCGCAAAAATCAAGTCTTGGGCCCATGGACTGGCGTTGCGCACCGGGGTGCACATGACTTGCACCCTAGCACAAGAATTCTATTATTGCTGCAAATTTGGGCAGAAATTTTGCGCTAGGGCGCAAAAAACTTGCCCCCGGTGGCGCAAGTTACTATTCACGATGAAATTGCTATTCAATGCACATCTTTTTCAACCCCTTATTTCATTTTGCTCCATTTTTTTTCCAATTCTCGTTAAATTTCAAGGCAAAATCAACATATATATTTATGCAAAAAGTATAAACACAATTCGTTTAAATTATTATTCTTAAAATTATAATTTAGCAAGCTTTTTGAATTTTTTGATAAAATATAATTAAAAAAATTATAAAATAGTTTATGAGTGCTTAACTTTTTGTGATAAAAGAACGATTTATTGTACATTTTTATAAGTTTAATTTGAAGAGTTGTTGGTAGGATGGAAAACTCTTTATTTACTAGATTTTTATATACTTTTTAATCATTCGAAGATATCCAAATATAAATAATATTTTAAACTATATATATTTTATTAGCATGGACTAAGTTGATGATACTTTTTACTTTTTTATATTATTTTATTGTTTATTATTTATATTTTTATAATATTGCTAAAAAATAGATGAATAAAATATATAATGAAAAAAATACATAGCAAGTAAATAATTTGGGATATAACATCAAATGTTTACAAAGTTAAGATTTTTTTTTAAATATAAAAATATTTTGTTAAATTATTTAGTGATATAGGTTTATTCCCAATGAATTGAGAATGGCTAAACCCACGGGAGAGGGAGAAAATGGTTAAATCCATATTTCAGAGAATGGGTATTCCGACTAAAATTGACATTTCTATCTTTAAATTATATTAACCATGAATTCAAAAATAAATTTAAAAATATCCATTTCATTTTTATTTCACTCCTCCATACCAATCATACCATAAAATTTTTGCTTACACGCAGATATAGGAGTAATGAGCGGAGCTATGCTCTACATAAGGAAAGACTTTAAAATGACTGACGTAGAAACTGAGGTCATAATGGGAATTCTCAATATCTACTCTCTCCTCGGCTCAGCAGCCGCCGGCCGCACCTCGGACTGGATCGGCCGCCGCTACACTATAGTCTTGGCCGGAGCCATTTTATTCATCGGGCCGCTGCTCATGGGCTTTGCCACCAGCTACGCTTTCCTTATGGTTGGGCGTTTGGTGACCGGCATCGGTGTCGGCTGTGCGCTGATGATAGCGCCAGTATACACGGCTGAGGTGGCCCCGGCTTCCTCTCGCGGCTTGCTCACTTCTTTCCCGGAGGTGTTCATCAATTTTGGTAGGTATTTCGAATTTTCCTTTTTTATTTGCTGATTTCTCTTTATTTTATTTTATTCTGGACCTTGGAGTTTTACGTAGTCTTTTATCTATTTTCATGCAATTCAAATCTCCAGCAGGAAAGTAATATGATTGGCTGGCATTAAAAATTTCCAGTAACGTGCCAAAGTAGATAATTCCTACTTGAATATTTCAAATCTATCTTTAAAATTTTGATTATTTTTGTCCCTTTTCATTACAAGATCAAGGTCACTAAATAATAGATAAGATATTTATTATTTTATTTTACAGTATTTTATATATATATATACTATATGCTTATAATAATTCATAATTTCATGTGAATAGTTGGTACATGTGAAGGGTTTTTTCTTTCTTCTTAATTTTGATAATTTTAGCAAAGATTCGATATGATTCTCCTTAAATTTTCCTCAATCAAATTTATACGGTTATATATAGCACAATTTTGTGCTTATCTAATTGTGTAATTTTGATTTTTATTGTGCAATTTTGTCCACATGTCAAATTCTTAGAATTAATTTTTTTTAATTTAATTAAAAATTTTTCATTAGTTGTTGAGCATTATCTTTAGCCGATATAATTGTATCTTATCTCTAATTTTCTTTCACCCAATAATCAAATATATTTAATAATATTTCATAATCTTTATTAAAGAGTTAGAAGTTTGAGAAATGAATAATTACAAATTAACAGATATGTAAGAGCCCAATTTATCAAAATTTGATTATTTTTACAATAATATTTTTCAGATATGTAAAATATTTTTAGATAAAACTATATATATAAAATATAACAAATAATTTAATTTGAAGAATATTTCAACTATAAAACGTTACTTTTGCAACAACTATAAACTCTAAACTTTATTTTTATATTATCACTTTAAATCATTTTAGGTTTTCAACAATATAATAGAGAATTCATTTTCAATTATTTGAAAAAAGTTCTATTATATGGGACATATATGGCTGATATAATTGAAAATTTTCAAAAGCTTGATAAATGAGTGCTTAAATAGCAAATAATCTCAATTTTTATATTTTAATATATTTAATTAATAATTTTGTAATTATATTGCCTACTTTATTTTAATATTTTTGCTTATAATAATTCATAGAAATATATTTTTACATGAATTAATAATGTCATATAAAAAAAGCTTGACTGAAAATAAGTATTAATTTAATTATTTGTACATATTTATATATTTATAAAAGAACTTCTCTATGATGGAGTGATATTTTATTTTGAATTGAATACTTATTATTTTATTCATGTACATAATATATATTATTTGATAATTCTAAAAAAAATAAAATAGCTATATATTAATAAATATAAATAAATTTTGCTTATCAAGTTATATAGAATATTAAGAGACATTTTAGTTTATAAAAGTTGCATGTTACAAACTATGTACTGAATTAGTTATCAAAAAATACCCTAATATAAGTTAG
Source organism: Jacaranda copaia (assembly GCA_014898725.1). Taxonomy (NCBI): domain Eukaryota; kingdom Viridiplantae; phylum Streptophyta; class Magnoliopsida; order Lamiales; family Bignoniaceae; genus Jacaranda; species Jacaranda copaia. Next base: position 440,264 of record JACGDI010005341.1, on the reverse strand, counting down.
TTTTATAGATAAAGTATAAAGATGTTTACATGTTTATGCTAAAAAAAAGAAGAAGATACCTTAATATTTAAAAATCTCAAATATCATGAAAATTGTAGTTATAACTTCCACATTATTAAGAAATCATATAAAAAAAATCACATTTTAAAAAATTATTTGCTTATGTATCATAATAAAATATATATGTATAAACATATATCTAATTTAAAAAATATATTTAGTTAAATATCCTGCTCTACTATCATTTTCTTAATTCTTTCATTTATTTTTTTAAAGTGTTATCATTTTAATTTTTTTTGTATAATTTGTAAACTTAGAGTTGATAATTGTTTATATTCCTTGACTTATTTAACTACAAATTATCTTCAAACATAATACTAATAAATTAAAATATTCATATTATTTTATTTAATTAGTAATAATTTTTATTTCTTTAAATACTAAAAATAATTACTGTTAATTTTTAATCACATAAAATAAAATAAATTATTACAAAATAAATTATTTTAATATTAAAATTCTTTTCGATGCATTGCACATATACTAGTAATTTTGTATGACAAGGTTGCTCATCTATCAAAGCGTGCAAGTAAGAAAAATTCTAATTTTGACCCACCTAAGTTTGTGCAAAGTAACTGATACAAGCAAAGAGTTCTATAGGATAACACGAAAAAGGCAACATATTTCCTAGTACTATTTCTCGTTGAAAAAGTCTCCAATATTTCATGGGGTCCAATAGTTATGATTTATGTCGTGAACACAACTGGCGAAGACAATATGGTTCCTTTCTAGTACCCATACGTTTATTATTATCATTATTTTTTTTTCTCAATTTTAAACTACTACTTTTTTATTATGTTGTATTTTAAGTAAAAATTAATGTAACATGTACAATTTTTTTAAAATAAATATTATTTTTAGTATGTATGAATTCTTCAATATATGAAAAATAAAAAATTAGCAATAAATTCAAAAATTTCATATAAATTATGTGGCTATAGGTTTGTTCAAAACTTTTGGCATTCACATGTATAATTAATGATCAATTTTACTTTGTGTTCTCTTACAGGCATATTACTTGGCTTTGTATCAAACTATGCCTTCTCCAGGCTCCCACAACACTTGGGTTGGCGATTCATGCTTGGAATTGGAGCCATTCCCTCCGTTTTCATTGCCGTCAGTGTCCTCGCCATGCCGGAATCACCGCGTTGGCTTGTCATGCAGGGTCGACTCGGCGAAGCCAAACGAGTCCTCAACAAAACCTCGGATTCAATCGAGGAATCCAAACTCCGACTCTCCGACATAAAAGAAGCTGCTGGCATACCTGAACACTACAATGACGACATCATTACGGTCCCCAAAAAACACCACGGCGAAGGAGTGTGGCGAGATCTCCTCATCCGCCCCACGCCAGCCGTTCGCCATATTCTAATGTGCACAGTGGGCATACATTTCTTCCAACAAGCAAGTGGCATAGACTCCGTCGTCCTGTATAGTCCGAAAATATTTGAGAAAGCAGGTATAACAAGAGACACTGACAGGCTACTCGCGACGATGGCCGTTGGATTCACAAAGACTATCTTTATTCTGGTTGCCACATTTTTATTGGACAAGGTTGGACGAAGGCTGTTGATTTTATCCAGTGTGGCTGGGATGATCTTATCTTTGGTGGGCCTGGGAATTGGGCTTACTGTTATTAAACATGCGGATCACAAACTAATTTGGGCCATAGCTCTGAGTATTTCTGCTGTTTTATCTTTTGTGGCATTTTTCTCAATTGGTATGGGCCCAATTGCTTGGGTTTACAGTTCAGAGATCTTCCCACTGAGGTTAAGAGCACAAGGGTGTAGTATGGGAGTCGCAACGAATCGCGTCACTAGTGGGGTGATTTCAATGACATTTATATCCTTGTACAAGGCCATAAGTATTGGAGGGGCTTTGTTTCTGTATGGAGCAATTGCTGCTGTGGCATGGGTGTACTTTTACACTTTTCTCCCTGAGACTCAAGGGAAAACCCTCGAGGAGATGGAGGCTTTATTCGGGACTTTCTGTAGATGGAGATCGACGTTGAGGGCATTGAATGAAAAGAAGAGCGAAAGTAATGGGCATGTCCAAATGGGGAACACCACTACTAATCAAAGTTAGAAGTAAGTGTAGTTAGGTAAATATGGTTTCTTTTATGTCATTTCACAGTCAAGGTCTCTTGCCCATCTAAATTTGACAAGCGGCAATTTTTGGGAAACATTGACAAAGTAGATGCATTTTCCTCTTTATCATATGGAAGATAAGATCTAAGTTGGTTTTAAATTTTGCCAGCAAATTAAGGCTTAGTTTGGTTGGAATGATAAGGTGTGACACATTAATTTTATCCTACTTTATCATTTGTTTTGTTGGAGTGACAATAAACACTCAAACCCACATAAATATCAAAAGTTCGTATTTATATGTGCAATTCTCATGATAAATTAACCAATTACCCCATGGGTTTAATTATCATTTCAACCAAATTACACCACAATTGTAAAAAATCACATAAATTGTCACATGATAAATTGTAACACCCCGAATTCTAAAATCATAAAATATTATAAAATGTGAAATTGATAAATTTAGCTAGATTAATTTTGGGTTGAGTTAATTATAGTTTAGAATCAAATATTATAACCGAGGGTTTGGATCACAAAAAAAAGAAGGACTTGATTGCATGAAATTATAAAGTTTAAGGGGGTTAATGTGGAGAAGTTAAAAGTTCGGAAACTTTGAAATAATTAAATTTGGGCGTAGTTAACTGAAATAAAAAAGGGCAGGGGTCGATGTGTGAAAAATCAAATTTTAAGGGGTTGAATAGAAGATTATGACTGAATTGAAAGGCAAATTAAAGCCCAGAGGTGTAATCGAAGTCGGTTAAGAATTCTGGGGTCAATTTGTAAGAAGCTGAAAGTTATTTCTATATATGTATCTAAGGATGAATTTTTATCTAATTTTCAAAAGTGGCCTAAACCTTACTTCAATGGCGAGTCGCTAGAGATTGACTATAGAACCTGAAACCAAAACCATGGCTAGACTCCTCTCATCACAATGAACAAAACCATACTAAAAACTCCTAAAACAATGGGTGAAATCATCAAAAAATGAAGCCGATGATAGAGCACAGTGGAGGTGACGGTTCTAGCATTCTCGGTGGTAGAAATGGACAAAGGTTAGCTAGGTTTTAGTCACAAGGCAATGTTTAGGGTGATGGTAGAGCTAATTTGGAGTTTTGGTCAACAATGGTGGAGGAATTGGAAGCAGTGGTAGATGGCGGTTTTCATGGCATTTTTGGTTAAATTAGGTGGTGAAATGGTAATGTATGGCACAATTAGTTGGGGTGTTTTGCTTCTGGCGTCAAGGCGCACCCAGTGGTGGTGGTGATTCCTATCTTCAGCGGTGGCATGTAGAGCTAATTTTGAATAGTTTATGCATAATATAATCCTGGACTCATCTGGACTAGTTCCGGCTCAAAATTTGATCTTGATATAATTTAATTTGGTTCTCGAAAAGACTAGGAAGCCAGGAACTTAGTGACCACATGACTAGGAATTCCTCTGTCCGTGCTAGGTGAGTTTATACTTAATAGTATCAGATTCATCACTGGGCGAAATATATATATATATACTTGTTACTATATCTTGGCTATTTGATTCCTTTCGATTTATGTGTTGAAAATAGTACTCCACATCATCCTTTCATACTAATTGCTTCTATTGTCTTTGATTGATATCGCTTTATTTTAAATTGACGATTGTGTTGAGGAAGCTAAAATATTTCGAAATATATGTTTTATCGCTATGTCTTTCTAGAAATCAGCATGTGCTAAATCAATTTGTACATTAACATGATAACTTGATAAGTTATTTGAATGCTGTTTGAAATATACATTCCATCATAGTCATGGCCATTCATGGAAATGGATCAGGTGTTGAACATCTGATGTCGGTTGGTTATGGCAGAGCGATGTATTATATGAAATGCTGTAGGACACATTCTGTGATATCTATTAGTATGATTAATCCCTTGAGGGTGGGCCTTAGAATTGCTTGTGGATGGACTGGGCGGAACAGATTGACAACAACCAACCCTCAGCCAATGCCCAATTAAATACATCTGACCCTATAGATAGCTGGAGGTAGCTGGCTATGGGGAGATGAGGCATATAGCTAGTCATATCTTTTGTTTGTTAATTATCTGAGTTGATCACCTGGGTTAGAGGGATAAGGATTTTTATGCTTTCGAAAGTGGAGAGATAAGATAGGAGAACCACCAACATCTTTTATTTGAAAATGTTTGCTAAACTATATTGATTTATTTCTCAGCTCAATGTTTATGTTTTGAAACCTCAATGAGAGAGATAGTAAATTTTGTGAAATCTCCTCACTAGTATGGGACGATGATGAGGCGGATCATCCTTAATTTTGACAAGAACCTTCTCTCACAGTTTCTGGAAATATTTATGCTTATACTTATTCCTTAAGTACTATCTGTGAAATTATCATTTGGTTGTTACTGTTAAACTATCTCACTAAATCATTCGAACTTACGTTGTTTTATTGTTTATTTCATTCTTTACCCTAAATAGGGTCGAGCAATGAAGACAGACTAACCCTATCAACACGTGAGGTAATGAGGGTGAAGAAGTGCTAAGTGCCATTCAGGATTTTTTTTGGTTCGAAGATGGACATCCGATAGATATTGTTGTAGAAAGTAAATACTTTGGAAATTTTGAGAAATGTATTTTCTATTATTTATAAGAATTGTAGTGTAAAGTAAGTAGCACCTAAGTTGGAAGCAGACATCTAAATTGAGGCGTTACATAAATAATCATGAGATAATTTAAAAATTCAAACAAAGTAGGCCTAAGAGTTCTTTTTTGTTGCATGATTAAAAGGAAATAAAAAGTATACTTCAAACACTGCTTTGACTATATAGAAAGCGGAGTTGGTTCCATTTATATAGATAATAGATATGAATCTCAACTATTTTTGTTGACCAAAAACAGGTTATTTATTGTGTCCGTATCAATTACAATTAATTATCAACATAGAATTTTAGATTTATTGTATAATACATTAGTTCATTGAGAATACATATTGTAGCTTTCTTTTTTTGGAAAAAATGGAAATGGAAAATCTCTTATGTAATAGAATTGATCAACATATATTAAAGGCTAGTTTGCTTCGAATAATATGATTATGAATAATATATAAGCAAATATATATGTTTTAAATCTATCAAGATAAAGCAATATAATCTCACACTTGGTTTGTAAGATTAATTAAAAAGTAAATTAAAACAAAATATATTATTTTACTATTATAATATTTTTATTATTTATTTTAATAATCTTTTTACATACTAATTAAGGGTAATTTGATTTTTTTGAATCTTATCCAATCGTAGGAAAATGTGTCAAGCCTCTCTTCTCTTGATACATATTCCAACTTAATATAGGGCCAACAACTTATCAAGGACCCTATATCAAGGCAAGCAAACAATAAATTAGGTGTGTTTATACATTTGTCAAGCATAATCAATTGAAACAAATAAGCCCTAAGTATAATTAATTGAAACAAGCAAGCTCTAATCGTATTAGTTTTTGCACAATTTTACAGGGACTAACTTTTTCATATCTCTAAAATCTTTAGACACTCAAATTAGTATAGAAAGAGAGACAGACGAAAGAGGTGATCACTAATCACGGTCTATTAGAAATATCCAAATATGAAATTTCTTATAGGTATTTATTTTTTGAAAAATAAGCCATGACTAAAGTAGTTTTATTTGAACCATTAAAATATTTTTATTCAACAAATGAAATTCAGTTTGGTTATGAGTCAGATTTGTACAATAGAAATAAACAAACCTAATACATAATAAAATTATTCATATTTATAAAAATATTTTTGAAATTACCAAATGTGTATGATATAGTCCTTTATATCAATTCAATAAAGATTTGTATTTTTTATCAATTTTTTAAAATATACAATGCATGTGCAAACCTTGCATGTTCAAAGTTTGTGCATTACATAAATTGCTAGTACATCGAACTCTATATAATTGTACTCGAAGAGGAAAAAAAAATGCCAAGCAATTAATTTTAATATATCTAAAACAATTAGTTGTAGAACGATAGAGGCCGTTAATTTGGAGCATCACTTAGGCATATCCGGGGCCTAATTATTTAATTAATTTGGCTCGTTGGGATGAGTTCTCCTTT
>JACGDI010005341.1:410640-427009 GCA_014898725.1 Jacaranda copaia | reverse complement strand
TCTGTCCTTCGATAGGTTGAACAGATCAATTCAACAATATTGGATATTTTTAAGAAAGTCAAGTTTAAAACAGAACAAAATTATGATAATTAGAAGGGATTCTAACAAAAAAATTTCAAATAATTAAATTAATATAGCTAAAGAAATTGTGCACAATATGAAGAAAAGCAATAAGTTAGCATAATAAATGTATTATTGGCAGCATGTAGTTGGGGATATTTATAAGTGTTGTTAAGAAAGATTTGTATGGATCTTCTATTCTCATTATATGGACAATTAGAATATAATGTAGCTCGCAAGCCGGACGAATTGGATCGAAAAATGTTCAAACTCGAGCCAAATTCGTATAGGTTTCGAAGTGAGCTTGAGCCCAATAATTCTTATTCGCAAGTTCGCGAGCTGGCTCGTGAATTTATATTTTTTTAAAAAAATTAATTATATATAAAAAATATAATAAAATATATTAATTTTGAAATTTTTTATAAAATAATCTAACGTTTTGGGCTCGAGCTTGAATTGGAGCTTATAGTTTATTGATGAGTTCTAACCTAATGAATCAAATCGAGTTGAGCTGAGCGAGCTCTAGGTTCGAGCCTCAATATTTTTAACTTATTTATTTGATTCGAACTTAAGCTCGAGCTTGAAAAAAAATGGTTAAAGCTCAGCTTAACCCAAGTCATTTACATCCCTAATATTGTGTATTAATCGAACAGTTACTGTTTCGAATTAAGTCATATAACGTATTAAACCAAGTCTAACTCAAATAAAAATATGAATCTTAAATTATTTAGTATTTTTAACTTTTTTATGAATCATTTTTATATTCATTTCCATATCACTTTCCGTATATTATTGCTCTTTCTACTAAATCAGTGTCTTTTTTACTTAGGTAAGCACTTCTCATAATTTTGCAAATTGCAGTCGTATTTTTGCCCGAACTTTCAATGTATGTGACTCAAAAGCTGGATCGAAATGTCGTGTCCAACTCCTTCCCACAGTTTTTTAATCTTTTGAAATGTCAAAAAGTTGGCCCAACAATCTAAAGACCTGGCCCCAAAATCGTGGGTACGTTTTCTACAATAATTGGAGCAAGCACGCTGTCGCTATTACAAATTGACTACTTATAAGATTTAAAAGAATCAAGGCCACGTGAATTGGACTCGGAGACTAACGGAGTAGCACTTTCAAGGAGTCTTAAATGCACTTGGAACCCATAGTATTACGGCATCGTTTTGACTTTAGGTACGCCAATCAGTCAATACTACTGCACGCATACATAATCGTTTCCAAAATGTAACCAAACACACAAATATTTTCCCTACAAAATATCAAATTAAATTTTTCAAAACACTATTTTCTATATTTCATTATCTTTAAAATTTTCCTGTTTTCTAATATATATATACTTATTATATATATTGTGCATATTTTATTATTATTTTAACAATAAAAAATTACTCAATTTTATTTTCACCCCAAAAATTCAATAAGAAAGTATTGATTTGACTGTTACAATATAATTTGTCTTATTCCAAAACATAAACTAATATACCACAAATCCCTCAAACAATTTTCTTATTATTCCTAAAATATAAACAAACACACATCACATTCCCCGACTTTACTCCCAAAATTCACTATCCTAAAATACATAATCCAAAACATACAATTCATATCCAAATATTACCCAAATCTTTTATAACTCAAGATGCTTCGAGTTTACTAATAATCTTCTTTATTGGAATTTTTACTATTTATTTTCTTACTAATATTAAATAGTATTCATATTAAAAAAATTAAATTTTTTAAATAATTTATAAATTTCTTTCATCTATCAAAATATTTTTTGAAAACATAAGTTCCTCATCACGGCTATATAATAAAAGTTTCTTCATTGTATTTCTCATGTCAATGAATTTTGAGCAAGAATTATCATAGTTGTGAAGATAGAAAAATTCAAAACAAACATGAGTTATAGTGTTACGAAAAATTAATATCACATAGGAAAAAATTATTTTGAATTTAAATGTATTAAGTAGCATATGAATAACATTAGAATAATATAATGTATATTTTATTATTAATATAAAAGGATTCGTATTATTCAATATTTTTTTCCATTTGATGTACGTAAAATTTAATGGATAAAAAGTAGTGCAAAATAAGACATTGATGTCCAGACGGCTATGATTGGAGCCTGAAAAAGGTTAGGGTGGCCTAAGAACCATTAATTCAGATTCATATGTCGCTTTTGATGTCAACTTCATTTTTCTTTGCCCCACAAAAAAATAATACAATGAAAATTACAAGTTATTTAACTTTATTGCATACGGTATCAAAATACGTAATACATTCATAAAATGATTATTGACATAGTTAAGGAGAGATTTAGATAGAATTATACTATGCAAGAATTTTTATTAGGATCAAAAGTTAATTAGTTTCTTTTTGTATAGTTCGGACTATGGTCTCATTGTTTTCAATAGTATTGAACAGAGAACGATGATGATTAGATGCATTGTCGAGCATACAGATCATATCGATTTGAGATATTATTCTATTGACGTATTTATTGAAATATTTTGTCTATGAAAAAGGCACATTAAAAGGTTGAGAAGAAGAGAATGACTTATAAACTATGTTAAGACTCTTGACTTCTCTGATATGAGATAAGATAAGGTATTTTTATAGCTCTCCATCGAGTTTGCTTCATAAATTCTCACTAAATGCATGTTGACGGGACAATATTTTGAAGTGGCAGACCTTTATATTTGATTATAGATCTGATCATTATTAGAAAAAGTTGACCTGTGGATCTAATAATAAGAAGAAATACAAATTGCAAATGGGAAAGATCACAGAGTATGAACTGTGAAGAAGTGATTAACGTTGCTCATGGAGTTGTAAGAAAATTAAAACTAATGGACATGATCAATTGGAGTATGTCTGATTTTGGGAACACTGGGAAGAATTTTTAGTAATTAAAAAATAATAATTTACATTTTTTTTAATTTTTTGTAAACATCCAACTTCAGTTGCCTAACTCATAAATGCATTCACGATTCATGGCTTTTTGCCCTTTATAAAGTATAATTCTAACATCATTTGAAGAAATTAATTTCGAAAAAAAACAATATAAAATTAGATAATACTTTTATTTCTACTAGAATTTAAAGTTAAAACCTTATAATAATAAGATTTTGAGAGCTCAAATTTTACCATTTGAAATTTGAACTATACTTCGTTGACGGCTTCAAGATATTCCAATCCCATAAGTTTAGTCAAGCAATTATATTTAGTGCACTAAGACTATATCAAAACTAGTACAACTATTCATTTTATTTTTATTTTTTTTTATCTTTTATAGTTTATACATTTGTGATGAGAATTTTTTTTAAAAAAGACTTAAAATATCCCTAATCATAATTAATTCTCCCAAAATAATCAAGGATCCGCGTCTTGCTTATACGGGTCGACTCGACCCCCAACCCGTTCCCTGGATTAGAACAATACTGATCATTCATTCTTACCACCTGTAAATTGGGGATGATGACCACTTCAACCAAATAGTACCTAGCCAACTCAATCGCCATTATAAATAGCCCCTCATTTAATGCTTTTGGAAATCATCTAAGAAATTTGCATCCTGCCTTCTCTTCTCATATCTCTACCTATAGAACTCTATGACTCACGACCAGCCCTCCAATAGTTGCTCAATAAACACTTGTCCGTATTTCGTCATTGATCAATTTTTTAATCAAAAATAAATATACTGACGTCACTTTTTGCAACATTAATTTGAGGCCTATTTTTATAAGTTGCTTCACTTAAATAACTATATACTCAAATTTCCCCCCTCTACGTCTTATTTCCAGCTATGAGAAACAGAAAGACGAAATAATTGCGGGAAAAATCTCTCTCCCATTGAGTGGAGTATTAATAGAGAAAGCTTCTCTAAGAATAAGGAATGAATAGGTAATTTGATAGTAAGTTTTTATTTATATAAATAAATTAATTATGAATTCAAGTTTCATAAAAAGTATTTGAAAACCAATTGTACTTCTCTTTTGAAAGGAAAAAAGAAATTCCTTTGTGGATTAAAATTGTGGTGGAAAAACTTTATAATTAGTCAAACTTTTAACAATCAACTTTAGCATCAAATTATGGTGAATAATTGATAGCCAATGAAGCAATCACATCACAGAGAATCTTTTAAAGATGATCTTTAAATTTTGGGCACACATTTGAATGTGTGGTCGTCTCTATCTCGATCATTATATTCAAGATAAATTAATTATTTTCAATATGTATTTTCTACATATATATATATATATATATGATATTATTAAGTCTTGTTCTGTATTAGAAAAATTGAGGATTTTAAAATAATTAATAAAAGTATCGTTCTTTCAATTATGCATACATCTTGTCATAAGAATAATTTTTTAAAGAAATAAAATAAAAATAAAAAAATTGCTACCATAAATATCTATTAAATTATACCTCATAGAGTTAGGTCTTACATATTTAACAATGGATTTAAACCTCATCAAATGACGACCATGATTTTCTTCCGAAACCCATGAAATAATATGCAAAATTAGGCGTGTGTATATATATATGTATGTATATGTTCCAATTAATGAATATTTAGGTTTGATTTTACACTTTAGAATAATAAATTTTGTGTGCCTATGTGTTACTTACAAGTTTAATTCTCAACAACTTCATCAAAAGTTGAACTACAATGAGTCAAAGGAAACGACTAGTAAAAGATTTAACTAAATGAAAAACGGCCCCCACTTTGATGAGCAACTTAAGAAGTCTCTCGTCTCGCTTTTTTATAAGTTTGATAAGTTTAAATCAACTTTTTTTTTTTTTAGAATTTATAATGATAAATTTATTTTTTTAATAAAATAATATTGTTTTATTATTAAAATCAAATTAAATAAATTAAAGTACAAACTGCATATTTTATACATATAAAAAGTCCACTCAAATTCAAATTTTTAATTTTCCACATAATAGGAGAGACTAATACTATTAAACCACAAGCTACTCGCTTTAAATGAACCTGTAAGTATTCTGTCATTGTCAAGATTTAATTCAAATGACAAAACAAAAACTAATTTATTTATTTATTTATTTTTATTAGATATGGACAAGACTAACAGGGTGGATGGTCGGGTCTTTCTCAATAGAAACATTAAATGCTGCTTTGTTTTATTCTATTTATACGCATCAATAAAATACTAGTCTTAATTTTGATGAATTTTTGAATGTTTTTTTTAATATTATCATTATTATTCTTAAATTATAGTAACTATAGTTTATTTATAGAATAATTATTGTTTAAAATTATTATTATCGCTCTATAGTCCCTACTGCTATCACTTTATCATATTTTTTTTTCACTTAAAATTCAATATACATTGATATTATTAAAAAAATTACAATATTACATAAAAAATAAATATTTTTATTTATTTTATACTAGTTGTTTGGATCTCCTTTAACTCTCTCTCTTTCATTGTGTGATGCACAGTCTCATTCACACTCTCGTGCTGTAACTTTGAAAAAGTGAAAAATAATAATATAGAAAAAAAGAAATAAAGCACTACAATTACGTTTTCTATATGTCAAATCTTGCATTAAACCTTTTATTTTTTGGGTTAATGAAAGGCAAGGGAGGGACAACCAGCATAATAATCCTCCTAAAACATAATTATAAGAGTATTATATCGCTATGAAAAGTTTGATTTGAGTAATAGCTATTGCACAAAGGGCGAGCTCATCACTACAACTTTATTAAAACGATAGTCAATCGAAACCCTCCACTATAGAGGTGACGAGTTCACATATTACTGCCGTAAAGAGGTTCAAATCCGTAACCTCTTTATGAAAAGTAATGAACGTTGTTCAATTAAGCTACTATTTCTGTGGTAATCTTGCATTAAACCTTATAATGAGGACTTCATTGTAATTATGCAAATGTCCGGTGAAAATCAATCATTAAATCATTGTTTTGCAATATGTAAGAGTGCGCTCTTTTCTCACTCAGCAATTTGTGGCCGCAAACATATTACAGATAATGATCACTTGGAAAAGGAGGAGAAAATTTCGTTATATTTGATGTTATTTTCAAATCTGTCTTGTTCGTGGAAATGAAAACGTATTCACATCTGAATTTTGATAGAACTAATTATTAGGCTTTTTTATTTTTGTTTTCAAATTCTATTTTTATTTTGTTACTATTTAAAAATTGAAAACTATCAATTTCTACACGTTTTAACTGAAAATACTATTTAATTTATTTTTATTTTTTAAAAATTTATCGTATCATCTTATGATCGCATTAATAAAAATTCAAATTCGATTTAAGGTAAGCATCTTCTATCATTTTCAAATAATTAAGATATACATATAAGAAAAACACATCACTTTAGATATAAATCGCATAAATTTTCGTCTTATACCTACCTTAATCAATATTTTTAAATAAAATAGTCTAATATAATCTTTTTTTATTTTTAAAATTATAATTAGTTTTTCAACTCTTAAAAATATTAAAAAGTTGGAAATGAAAATGAAAATTTTTAATATTCCCACTTTAACTCCATCAAAATATTCCCTAAAACTAAATTTCGGATTTCCAAATCCCTTAACTCATATTTATTTATCTCAAATTATTTTAAAATATGTATTTGCATCTCAATTATTACAAAAACAAACAAATAAATAAATATATCTATATATTTCAGTAATTGTTTTATTATAAATATGTTTAATTTAATTATTATCTCAATATAATTGTAGTATATAATATTTTAAAATTTTAATATGACACCTCTAGTTCCACTAAATGAAACAAAGTTCTACATAAAAAATATTCACAATAAAAATATCTGTACAAACATAACCAATCCAAATGGGTTTAATTTCTTTAAAAATGTGTTGTACCAAATGTTTTAATAATTTATCAAAATATATTTTCATTCTCTCTATTTTTATCTAAAAGTGTAAAATAATAAATTCTAATATATTTTCCTTCTCTTCATTTATATCTAAAAATATAAAATAATAATTAATTCCAATAATTCTTTCAAACATATTATTATTATGCAGGGCCAAAAATATATTTTTCTAAAATAATAATATAAAAATTGCGTAGAAGTTTCTATATCATGATTACAAGGAAACAAATCGAGAAAAAAACAAGTATGACTATAGAAAATGTAATGTGGGTCCCATCGATGTTATCAGGCTCTGCACCTGCCCCTCGTTGTTGACCACCCAAAAAAAAAAAACATTATTTATTATTTATTATTTATTTTTTGTGATTATATTCCACTTAAATTTGCAACTTTAATTTCTTGCTTACTGCTTAGTGATGTCGCATTTCATTCAGCAGTTGACTTCATTGACTTACAAAAATGTGGGATTTTTGGGGGGAAATATAAAAACAAAATTACGTAAAAAGACCTGACCGACATAAATTATTCATCGATTTAAATTTTTTATTTTAATATTTTATAAAAATAATTAATTAAAAATAAGATACACTTGACATAGTACCGACATATTAAAATGGGAAAGTTAGGTTTAAACTCAAATATAACTTAATTGCATAAGAAAAAAAAAAACATTCTTATATTTTGATCAAATTTAGTCAATTATAATAAATGTAATTTTAAAATTTTTGAAATTAATTCGTAGGTTATTTGTTGATTTTAGTTTAACTAGATTAAATTCGAATCAAAATTGGTCATAAATATAAAAAAAAAGAATAAGAAAAGATTAAATATCCATTTTGTAGTAAAATATACTCCTTGTTTCTCATTATTATGAGTCTATTACATTCAACAAAAATTGAAAAAGAGAAACGTTTATGCATTTTTCATTTGGTAGTAATCACGCTTCTTTCTCATTAATTATGAGTCTATTCTGGTTCAATAAAAAATTGAAAAAAATAAATATATATGCATTTTTTACATTATTAACTAATAAAATAATGATTCGTAAGAGGGTAATTTTGAAGAAGCATTTTCCTTTTAAGAAATAGGATTTTTTATTTTTTATTTTTTATGAAACGTCCTGAAAAGAAAATGTGAGGATAAATTTTAGATAGATGAAATATATTTTTCTTTTTTGCCTCAAACTTTACTTGCAAAAAAAAAAAGGCTTATAAAATTTGTTCAAAACAAATATTTATCATTTAAAAATCCTACATCGGTTATATTGTAAGACTATTTTTAAATATTTTGCAATTCAAAATAAGAGAAAAAACATAATTAAGCAATTTTAATACCATCCATTTTTCTATAATTCACATCATTTTGATGTTTTTAAAATTTATTATTATTATTATTATTTTCAACTTTAGCACTTAAATTAGACACTATATTCTGGAGTTCTAAATTTATCAAAAATGCATTTCTCGTCGATTTAATTCCACTTCTGCACCACCAATTAGGTGAAAATACCTAAACTTTTTTTTTTTTTTTAAATTTCTTTAGTTACATGTCAATTTATTCGGCAAGATATTCAATACAGAGACCATTTCAACTTGTCACATATCCCCCAAAAAAATAAAATCAAATCACATGCTTTCATAAGTATTTTCCTCATTTATATGTATGCGCCAAAAAAAGAAAATGAAATTCCCAAATTAGATTTATTGAAACAATAGAAATTATCTTGCCTTAAATGCTAACCAACTAAATTAAATGCGTCTTGTTTGGCTACAAGGGGAAACATGCACCTAAAATTGATTGTTTTACCCATGCTCGTATGCTCTGGGTACAAATTTATCCTTTGTATATTTTTATAAATTATACTTTGATAAAGTTCATTTCATATTTTTCTGAGTGACAAAAATAATTGATTTATGTTGGCCAATAATCTTTCATGCAATGCATCATGGCTCAATTATTATAGTAGGTACTGGCTACCTAGCTAAGAATTAGCAAATTATGGTATCAGTCCTATGACGACTTTAGCCCAATTAGCTGGTTTCATACGTTAAAATTAAGAGATCATTGAAATGTTGGAATGGAAATCATTAATGTTGCTACACCATGTGACAACTTCATTAATAGATAGAAGAACTCAACTTTTTCTAGTGATTAAGGTATGTTCAATTCATTTATAAATTCACTTATGTTGTATTTTGATTGAAGAATTCGAGATTAAGAATTTCAAATGTATAATAATAAATTATTGAACTCGTTTAGATAATGTCATGTTGTAATAAATTTTATATATAATAATATTAAGTGTTACTCCACACAAGAGAATTTAAATATCTCAAAATATTTTATAAGTTATTTTCTTAACAGATGGAGCTATTTTTTATAAAGGCTAAATTCCTTATCATGAGTGTCGATGAGATAATATCTTACGAAGTTTGAACTTATATATCAACAATTTAAATATCTTAAAATAGTTTATAAATTATTTTCTTCACACATGGAGCCGTTTTTTCTAGAGGCAAAATTCCTCATCACAAGTGTCGATGAGATAATATCTTAAGATATTGACCATAAGTTCAAACATACCAAAGTTTGAGCTTCTATATCAACCATAAATTCAAATATACTAAAGTTAGAGCAGTTTCAGGTCTTTGCTTCAAAATTTTCGATCTAAATGCATAATTAACAGTTAAATTAAGTACAAGCTGTTTCAAATACCCTTTTAAAAAAAATAAACAAAAGAAGAATGTATAAGTCCACTTTGCAACCCTAATTTCCTTTAATAATAGAGAAAGATTAAAAGTTAACCTATGAAACTTAAATAAAAAAAAAGGAATAGCTAATACAATAATAAAAAAATTCAATAAAATTAACTTAGAAAAGCTGACCATAAGGTCCAAATGTTCAGACATAGAGGATTAGAGTTCAACCCCGCTAAGATTTATCCCCAAACCAACGTGTAAATTAACCTTATAATTAATTAAAAAATGAAACAGATGACCAACAACAATCTTTGACCTTATGTTCTGGCAATGAGCAACTAGCAAGCTCACTCACTTGGTCAAGTGGATTTATTTCTTAAATATTTCCCCATCCTATTCCTACCTCTCTCCCTCTCTTCTTCTCTATAAATATACACTATACTCCCACCACTCTTATCACCAAACTATCCCAACTATGTACTAATAGTACATAATCGACAAACACCCCTCTCCCCGGCCCCAGCCCACAACCACCGCCGCCGTCGCAACCCCTATAATGGCTGACCGGATGTCGAAGAAAAACGAGGCCGACTCCGTCGACCCATCTCATTTACCTATACCTGCTTTCGACCCACCCAAAAAACCCAAAAGAAACAAGTATGCTTTGGCTTGTTCTTTCTTGGCTTCCATGACTTCCATCTTACTAGGATATGGTATGATCATTAGTATTACTACCCTTAATTTTTATATTTATTTAATTTTCTATTTGTTTCTATTTTGATGAAGGGCGTGAGCAGAATTATCTCAAGAACATATAAAAGTTTTATTTATCAGAAAGAAAAAAAAACAAAAATATTAGTATTTCTTTATACCAAAACTCATACAATAAAATTCTTGCTTACATGCAGATGTAGGAGTAATGAGCGGAGCTATAATCTATATAAGGAATGACATTCACATGACCGA
This sequence comes from Jacaranda copaia, assembly GCA_014898725.1. Taxonomy (NCBI): domain Eukaryota; kingdom Viridiplantae; phylum Streptophyta; class Magnoliopsida; order Lamiales; family Bignoniaceae; genus Jacaranda; species Jacaranda copaia. Next base: position 416,370 of record JACGDI010005341.1, on the reverse strand, counting down.
TGTACAGAAGGAGGTCATAATGGGAATTATCAATATCTACTCTCTCCTCGGCTCAGCAGCCGCCGGCCGCACCTCGGACTGGATTGGCCGACGCTACACCATAGTCTTGGCCGGAGCCATATTCTTCGTCGGGGCGCTGCTCATGGGCTTTGCCACCACCTACGGTTTCCTTATGGTTGGGCGTTTCGTGGCCGGCGTCGGAGTCGGCTACGCGCTGATGATAGCGCCAGTATACACGGCTGAGGTGGCCCCGGCTTCCACTCGCGGCTTCCTCACTTCTTTCCCGGAGGTGTTCATCAACTTTGGTAGGTATTTCGATATTTCCGTTTTTTTTTTTGGCTGATTTTTTTCTTTATTTTATTTTATTTTATTCTGGGCCTTTGAGTTTTACGTAGTCTTTTGTCTTTTTTCATGCAATTCAAATAACATGATTGGTTCGCATTAAAAATTTTCAATAACGTGCCAAAGTGGATAAGTCCTACTTGAATATTGGAAATTTTAATGATTTTTGTCCATTTTCCTTAAAAGATCAAGGTCACAAAATTATAGATTATGACATTTATTATTTTATTTTATTTTACAGTATTTTATATAAATATATATCCTATATGCGTATAATATTTCATAATTTTTTGTGAATAGTTGGTGCATGTGAAGGGTATTTTTTTTTTAAGTCTTAACTTTGATTATTTTGCCACAGATTCTACTTGATTCTCCTTACATTTTCCTCAATCAAATAATTTTGTATGACAAAATTGCTCATCTATGAAAGCGTACAAGTAAGAAAAAATTCTAATTTTGACCCACCCAAGTTTGAGCAAAACAACTTAAACAAGCGAAGAGTTCTGCATATTTCCAAGTACTATTTCTAGTCGAAAAAAATATCCATTTCATGGGGTCCAATAATTATATCGTGATCACAACTTGCAAAGAGGCATGGTTCCCTCCTAGTACCATACTTTTATTTTTATTTTTTTAATTTTTAACCACTGTTCTTTTTTTATTATGTTATATTATAAGTAAGAATTTAATATAATACGTACAATTTTTTTAAATAAATATTATTTTTATTGTGTACGAATCCTTTGATATACAACAAAATAAAATATTAATTGCAATAAAGTCCAAATTTTCATATAAATTATGTGGTAACTGGTTCTCTTAGAACTTTTGCTATTTACATATATAATTAATGATAAATTTTACTGCCTGTTTTTTTTAGGCATCTTACTCGGCTACGTATCAAACTACGGCTTCTCCAAGCTCCCACAACACTTGGGCTGGCGATTCATGCTAGGAATCGGGGCCATTCCCTCCGTTTTCATAGTCGTGGCTATATTCGCCATGCCCGAATCACCGCGTTGGCTTGTCATGCAGGGTCGACTTGGCGACGCTAAACGAGTTCTTGAAAAAACCTCGGATTCAATCGAGGAAGCCAAACTCCGACTCTCTGACATAAAAGAAGCCGCAGGCATACCCGAACATTGCAACGACGATATCGTTTCGGTCCCCAAAAAACACCACGGTGAAGGAGTGTGGCGAGATCTCCTTCTCCACCCCACGCCAGCCGTCCGCCATATTCTAATGTGCGCTGTAGGAATACATTTCTTCCAACAAGCAAGTGGCATAGACTCCGTCGTCTTGTATAGTCCGGACATATTTGAGAAAGCGGGTATAAAAAAAGACACTGACAAGCTACTTGCGACTATGGCTGTTGGATTCACAAAGACGATATTTATTCTAGTTGCCACATTTTTATTGGACAAGATTGGACGGCGACCGTTGCTTTTATCGAGTGTGGCGGGGATGATCTTCTCTTTGGTGGGCCTAGGAATTGGGCTTACTATTATTGAAAACGCTGATCACAAACAAGTTTGGGCCATAACTTTGAGTATTTCCAGTGTTTTATCTTTTGTGGCATTTTTCTCAATTGGTATGGGCCCAATTACTTGGGTTTATAGTTCGGAAATTTTCCCACTGAGGCTGAGGGCCCAAGGGTGCAGTATGGGAGTCGCAACGAATCGCGTCACCAGCGGGGTGATTTCAATGACATTTATATCCTTGTACAAGGCCATAAGTATTGGAGGAGCTTTCTTTTTGTATGGATCAATTGCAGCCCTGGCATGGGTGTACTTTTACACTTTTCTCCCCGAGACTCAAGGGAAAACCCTCGAGGAAATGGAAACTTTATTTGGGACTTTCTATAGATGGAGATCGACGCTGAGGGCATTGAATGAAAAGAAGGCTGAAAGTAATGGGCAAGTCCAAATGGGGAACCCCACTACTAATCAGAGTTAGAAGTAAGTGTAGTTGGGTGAATATGGTTTCTTGAGAAGGGGTTTTATTTCATTTCACAGTTAAGGTCTCTTGCCCATCTAAATTTGACAAGGGGCAATTTTCTGGAAACATTGAAAAAGTAGATGTATTTTCCTCTTTATCATATGGAAAATAAGATCTAAGTTGGTTTTAAATTTTGCCAGCAAATTAAGAGTTCTTTTTTGTTGCATGATTAAAGGCAAAAAAAAAAGTAGAGTTCAAACACTGCTCCGACTATATAAAAAGCAGAGTTGGGTCCATTCATATAGATAATAGATATGAATCTCAGCTATTTTTGTTGACCAAAAACAGATTATTTATTGTGTCCTTATCATTTACAATTAATCATCAACATAGAATTTTAGATTTATTGTATAATACATTAGTTCATTGAGAATATACATTGTGGCTTTCTCTTTTTTGGGAAAAAATGGAAATGGAAAATCTCTTCTATAATAGAATTGATCGACATGTATTCACAGTATTAGTTTTTGCACAATTTTACATGGACTAACTTTTTCACATCTTCAAGACCTTTCTACACTCAAATTAGCATAGAAAGAGAGGCAGACAAAAGTCGTGATCACTAACCACAGTCTATGAAAAATATCAAAATATGAAATATCTTATAGGTATTTATTATTTGAAAAATAAGTCATGACTAAAGTAGTCTAATTTGGACCATTAAAATATTTTTATTCAACATATGAGATTCAATCTGGTTATGAGTAAAGTTTGTACAATTGAAATAAACAAACCTAATATATTATGAAATTGTTCATATTTAAAAAATATTTTTGAAATTACCAAATGTGTATAATGTAATCCTTTATATCAATTCAATAAAGCTTTCCACTTTGTCTATTTTATACAATGAAAATACACAATGCATGTGTGAACCTTACATGTATTTGTGTGGGGAAAGTAAACCCAAAGTACATATGAAATTGATCATTAGTGAGAGTTACCTAAAACTATGCAAGTTCAAAAAGTTTGTGCATCACATAGATTACTTGTACTTCGAACTCTATATAATTGGACTCGAAGAGAAAAAAAAAAAAAAAAAAAAGAGGCCATGCAGTTAATTTTAATATATCTAAAACAATTAGTTAATTTGAAGCATCATTTAGGCATATCCGAGGCCTAATTATTTAGTAAATTTGGCTCGTTGGGATGAATTCTCCCTTTCTTAACTATACCTACAGACATACAAAGTTGAGGGACTTATTTTTTTTCCGGTTACATATTGACAGAATAATGAATAATTACAAAATATAATATGAAGCTGTAATTGAATTTAATCAAGCATGATTAACATCCATCACATTCTTTGTGTACTTTAGTCATTTTCCTGAAATACCTTTCATCATTGATTTTTAATCTATGCTTGATGGAACTCGGGATCTTGAAGTCTAAATCTCAAACTCAATTTTCAAAATGTCTAATCTTGACCCCGAATCGGATTTCGCCCTGCACAAATAATTTGGATCTCTGACCTGATCACAAGAGCATACGTTAGCTGAGATCACCCTCGACTAAGGCCATCCGATACCTAAATTAATGTATTGCTGAGGTGATCAAATAAAAGCTCACATATAAAGTTAAAGACCTCATGTGATTGAAGGTAGAGATAACATGACCTAATACTATACAATTTATCAAAAATGCATTTCTCATTGATTTAATTCCTCTTCTGCACTCGGCAAGGGGTTCAATTCATAGATGAGAGACCATTTCAACATGTCACATGTCTCAAAAAATAAAAATAAAAAAATTCACATGCTTTTATAAGTATTTTCACCAAAAAAAGAAAATATAATTCCCAATTTGGATTTATTGAAACAATAGAAATTATCTTGCCTTAACTGCTAACCAAACTAAATTAGATGCGTCTCGTTTGGCTACAAGGGGAAGCATACACCTAAAATTGATTATTTTACCCATGCTCATTTGTTACGAGTACAAATTTATATATGCTTTGTATATTTTTATAAATTATACTCTGATAAAGTTCATTTCATATTTTTCTGTATCATAAAAATAATTGATCATGCAATATATGATGGCTCAATTATTATAGTGGGTATTGGGTAGCTAGCTAAGAATTAGCAAAGCATGGCATCAATCCTACGACGATTTTAGCCCAATTAGCCGATTTCACACATTAAAATTAAGAGATCATTGAAATGTTGGAATAGAAATCATTAATGTTGCTACATCATGTGACAACTTCATAAATAAATTGAAGAACTCTACTTTTTCTAGTGATTAAGGTATGGTCAATTCATTTATAAATTCACTTATGTTGTATTTTGATAGAAGATTTGAAATTAAGAATTTTAAATATATAATTGTAAATTATTGAACTTGTTTAGATAATGTTATGTTGTAAGAAATTTTAAACATAATGATATTTAAGTGTTATTTCATGCAAGAAGATTTTATAAATTATTTTCTTCACATATGGAGCTGTTTTTCATAGAGCAAAATTCCTCGTCACGAATGTTGATGGAACAATATCTCGTGAAGTTGAACTCCTCTACTGATCATAAATTCGAATATACTGAAGTTAGAACTGTTTCAAATCTTTGCTACAAACTTTTCGATCCAAATATATAATTAACAGTTAAATTGAGTCCAAACCATTTTAAATACCCTTTAAAATTAAAAAAAATAAAAAAAGAAACTATGAGTCTACTTTACAAGTCAAACTTCTTTCAACAATAGAGAAAGATTAAAAGTTGACGTACGAAGATTAAATTAAAAAAAAAAATAGCTAATACAATAATAAAAAAGTTCAATAAAATTAATTAGAAAGGCTGACCATGAGGTCCAAATGTACACACACTGAGTCCAAGCCCAATGAGATTTATCCCCAAACCAACGTGTAAATTAACCCTATAATTAAGAATAAAAAAAATAGGATTACGTGAAGCTGCCAACAACAATCTTTGACCTTTTGTTCTGGCAAGGAGCAGCTAGCCAGCTAGCTCACCTTTTTTTTTAAAAGAGAAAAAGGAAGGAAGCAACAGCAACGATCCAATCTCATTTCGTTGCATTATGTTTGGACTTTCATGTTTAGCTATAAATATATAAAATACTTGAACAATTCACGCAAACACAAGTCTCATAAATATAGCACCACCAAAGACTAAGTAAAACTTATATAAGTCGATATTGGTTCATACCTTAATTAAATAGCACATAACTAACAAATACTTATTACAAATGCAAAAAAAAGATTCGAATACAAAATGTGGACATATCAAATCATATGAAAGTGAGCTTGAAAAGTGAATTTATTTCTTAAATATTTCCCATCTTTCCTCTCTCTTCTTCTCTATAAATATACACTATACTTCCAACACTCAACACCAAACTCCAAAACTATCCCAACTATGTACCAATAATACA
>JACGDI010005341.1:399852-410199 GCA_014898725.1 Jacaranda copaia | reverse complement strand
CCATATAAAAGTTTTAATTATCAAAAAAAGAAACAAAAACACTAATATTTCTATATACCAACACTTACACAACAAAATTCTTGCTTACATGCAGACATAGGAGTGATGAGTGGAGCTATAATCTACATCAAGGAAGAGTTTCAAATAACCTACGTGCAAAAGGAGGTCCTAATGGGAATTCTCAATCTCTACTCGCTCCTCGGCTCAGCAGCCGCCGGCCGCACCTCCGACTGGCTCGGCCGCCGCTACACCATAGTGGTGGCGGGAGCCATATTCTTCGCCGGCGCGCTACTCATGGGCTTTGCCACCAACTACGCTTTCCTCATGGTTGGGCGCTTCGTAGCCGGGGTCGGCGTCGGCTATGCGGCGATGATAGCGCCGGTGTACACGGCTGAGGTGGCCCCGGCTTCCGCTCGCGGCTTCCTTACTTCTTTCCCGGAGGTGTTCATCAATTTTGGTAGGTATTTCGATTTTACCTTTTTTTTTTTGCTGATTTCTCTTTATTTTATTTTATTCTGGGCCCGTGAGTTTTCAGTTTTACGTAGTCTTTTGTCTTTTCTCATGCAATTCAAATCTCTAGCAGGAAAATAACATGATTGGCTGGCAACTTGGCATTAAAAATTTTCAATTACGTGCCAAAGTGGATAATTCCTACTTGAATATTTCATATCTATCTATAAAATTTTGATTATTTTTGTCCCTTTTTCTTACAAGATCGAGGTCACTAAATTAAAGATAATGATCTTTACTATTTTATTTCATAGTATTGAGCACAACCCAATACAAAATCATATTGATTGGGTTGAATTCATGGGTCCTAGCCCAATTTAATATTCATGGGTTCAATAATTATATTGGGAACACAACTTGCAAAAGAGCATGTCTAGTAGTATGTGGCCAAATGGCATTAATTTCTCACATGATATAAAAATTTAGAAGTTCAAAACTTAAACGAGCTATTGATGTGTGTGTGTATATAAATAAACTAAAGGCAAAAAACATGCAAAGAAGCATTCAAGTGCCTGTACGTTTTTTTTTTTTAATTTTTGACTACTTTTTGTATGTTTATTATAAATAAAAGTTTAATATAATATGTGCAATTTTTTAAAAATAAATATTACTTTTAGTGTCTATATATCCTTTGATATCTGAAAAATAAAACATTAATTCCCATAAATTAAAAATTTTCATATAAATTATGTGGCAACAGGTTTGCTCAAAACTTTTTCTATTCACATGTGTAATTAGCGATCAATTTTACTGCGTGTTCTCTTACAGGCATATTACTCGGCTACGTATCAAACTACGCCTTCTCCAAGCTCCCACAACACTTGGGCTGGCGATTCATGCTTGGAATCGGAGCCCTCCCCTCTGTTTTCATTGCTGTCAGTATTCTCGCCATGCCAGAATCTCCGCGTTGGCTTGTCATGCAGGGTCGACTCGGCGAAGCCAAACGAGTCCTTGACAAAACCTCAGATTCAATTGAGGAATCCAAACTCCGACTCTCCGACATAAAAGAAGCCGCTGGCATACCCGAACACTGCAACGACGACATCGTTTTGGTCCCTAAAAAACACCACGGCGAAGGAGTGTGGCGAGATCTCTTCCTTCGCCCCACTCCAGCAGTCCGCCACATTCTAATGTGCGCCGTGGGGATACATTTCTTCCAACAAGCAAGTGGCATAGATTCTGTCGTCTTGTACAGTCCGGAAATATTTGAGAAGGCGGGTATAACAAAAGACACTGACAAGCTACTTGCAACAATGGCCGTTGGATTCACGAAGACAATCTTTATTCTGGTTGCCACATTTTTGTTGGACAAGATTGGGCGGCGGCCATTGCTTTTATCCAGTGTGGCGGGGATGATCCTATCTTTGGTGGGCCTAGGAATTGGGCTTACTGTTATTGAAAACACCGATCATAAACTAGTTTGGGCCATAGCTTTGTGTATTTCTATGATTCTATCTTTTGTGGCATTTTTTTCAATTGGTATGGGCCCAATAACTGTGGTTTACACTTCAGAAATTTTCCCACTGAGGCTAAGGGCCCAGGGGTGCAGTGTGGGAATTGCAGTGAATCGTGTCACCAGTGGGGTGATCTCAATGACATTTATATCCTTATATAAGGCTATAAGTATTGGAGGGGCTTTCTTTCTATATGGAGCAATTGCTGCTTTGGCATGGGTGTACTTTTACACTTTTCTCCCTGAGACTCAAGGGAAAACCCTCGAGGAAACAGAGGCTTTATTTGGGACTTTCTTCAGGTGGAGATCGACACTGAGGGCATTGAATGAAAAGAAGGACGAAAGTAATAGGCAGCTCCAAATGGGGAACACCACTACTAATCAAAGTTAGAGTTAAGTATAATTAGGTAAACATGATTTCTTGAGAAGGGTTTTTATGTCATTTCATAGTCAAGGTCCCTTGCCCATCTAAATTTGACAAGGGGCAATTTTCTGGAAACAATGAAAAAGCACATATATTTTCCTCTTTATCATATGGAAGGTAAGATCTAAGTTGGTTTTAAATTTTGCCAGCAAATTAAGAGTTCTTTTTTATTGCATGACTAAAAGGAAACAAAAGGCAAAGTTCAAACACTGCTCTGACTATATAGAAAGCGGAGTTGGAAATCTCTTCTATAATAGAATTGATCAACATATATTCACTGTATTAGTTTTTGCACAATTTTAAATGAACTAACCTTTTCATATCTCCAAGACCTTTTGACACTCAAATTAGCATAGAAAGAAAGACAGATAAAAGAGGTGATCACCAATCACAGTCTATGAAAAATATCAAAATATAAAATATCTTATAGGTATTTATTATTTGAAAAATAAGCCATGACTAAATTAGTCTTATTTGGACCATTAAAGTATTTTTATTCAACATATGAGATTTAGTTTGGTTATGAGTCAGATTTGTACAATAGAAATAAACAAACCTGATATATTATAAAATTGTTCATATTTATAAAAATATTTTTGAAATTACCAAATGTGTATTATACAATCCTTTATATCAATTCAATAAAGCTTTCCACTTTTGTCTATTTTATACAATGAAAACACACAATGCATGTGTGAACCTTACATATATTTGTGTGGGAAAAGTAAACCCAAGGTACATATGAATTTGATCATTACTGAGAGTTACCTAAAACTATGCAAGTTCAAAAAGTTTGTGCATCGCATGGATTGCTTGTACTTTCAACTCTATATAATTACACTCAAGGTTCTAAAAATCGAATCGAATCGGATCAGTAGGTTTAATTGGTCGGATCAATAATTGGAGGTCAGTTTAGTTCAATTGAAGTATAAAAATTAGTGATGGTCAAAATCGATCAAAATCGAACTAGTTCAACCGGTTCACTTTTTTTTCTTTAAATTAAAAAAAAAAAGTAAATAAGAAAAAAGAAATTATGAGTTGAAGATGATAATTAAAGATTTAGGACATTTAATTTTTTTAAATATAAATTTATTTTCTTAAAATTTAATGAAATAGTAGTTATATGTGAATGTTTATCTTTAATTTGTTATTTTATTTTATTTAATCTCTCTTAGATTATGTTGAATATTTAGTGTATAAGAATTTATTTTTACTTGGAGTTGAAACATGAAACGAATGATTACTTAAATTAATGTGAAATATTATTTTTTATTTATTTATAATTGACTAATTGTGAAATAGTATTATTTTTTTAAAAATGAAATTAAAAATAAATAAGTTAATTTCTTTTTAAAATAATATTCTTTCTACATCAATTCAAATTTTTACTTTTTGGTAATATTATATAAAATTAAATATAATTATTACGTCATTTGATGTCATATCGATTCGACTAAGTGAACCGGCTAAATCAATAATCAGTAACGTTATCGGTTCATTGTCTAGTTCAATTTTGAAAATATTGATTGAACTTGAAGGGGGGAAAATGGCTAGGCAATTAATTTTAATATATCTAAAACAATTAGTTGTAGAACGATCAGGGCCGTTAATCTGAAGCATCATTTAGGCATATCCGAGGCTTAATTATTTAATTAATTTGGCTCGTTGGGATGAGTTCTCCTTTTTTTTGTTTTCATAACTATAACTACAAACATACAAAGTTGAGAGACTTATTTTTTTTTCGATTACATATTGACAGAATAATAAATAAGTACAAAATATAATATGAAGCTGTAATTGAATTTAATCAAGCATGATTAGCATCCATCACATTCTTTGTGTATTTTAGTAATTTTTCTAAAATATCTTTTGTCATTGATTTTTAATCTATACTTGATGTGGCTCAGGATCTTGAGGTTTAGATCTCGAATTCAATTTTCAAAATGACTTTACTCACGATCTCGATCTCAAACTCGAAATGGGTCTCGCTCTGCACAAGTAATTTGAGTTTTTGATCTAACCATTAGAGCACACATCAACTTAGCTAAGATCGTACTCGACCAAGGTCCTCCGATGCCTAAATTAGTGTATTGCTGAGGCGACCAAATAAAAGCTCATATATAAAGTTAAGAACTCAAGTGAGTTGAGATAGAGATAATATGACCTAATACTATACAATTTATCAAAAATGCATTTCTCATTGATTTAATTCCTCTTCTGCACTCGGCAAGGGTTTCAATGCAGAGATGAGAGACCATTTCAATATGTCACATATCTCAAAAAAAAAATAAAAAATTCACATGCCTTTATAAGTAATTTCACCAAAAAAGGAAAATATAATTCCCAATTTGGATTTATTGAAACAATAGAAATTATCTTGCCTTAACTGCTAACCAAACTAAATTAAATGCGTCTCGTTTGGCTACAAGGGAAAACATGCACCTAAAGTTCATTTCATATTTTTATGTGTCACAAAAATAATCGATCGTGCAATGTATCATGGGTCAATTATTATAATGGGTACTAAGTAGCTAGTTAAGAATTAGCAAAGCATGGTATCAATCCTATGACGATTTTAGCCCAATTAGCCGATTTCACACATTAAAATTAAGAGATCATTGAAATGTTGGAATAGAAATCATTAATGTTGCTACATCATGTGACAACTTCATTAATAGATAGAAGAACCCAACTCTTTTTAGTGACTAAGGTATGGTCAATTCATTTATAAATTCACTTATGTTGTATTTCGATATGTTATGTTCTGATTGGGGATTCGAAATTAAAATTTTCAAATATATTGTAGTAAATTATTGAACTTGTTTAGTTATTGTCATGTTGTAATAAATTTTAAATATAATGATATTAAGTGTTATTTCATACATGAGGAATTAAATATACTAAAATAGTTTATAAATTATTTCCTTCATATATAGAGCTATTTTTTGTAGAGGCAAAATTTCTCATCACGAATGTGGATGCAACAGTATCTCGCAAAGTGTGAACTTACCAAAGTTAGAGTTGTTTCAAATCTTTGCTTCAAAATTTTCAATTTAAATGCATAATTAACAATTAAATTAAGTACAAATCATTTTAAATACCCTTTAAAATTATCAAAAAATAAAAGAAGAATCTATAAATCCACTTTGCAAGCCAAACTTCTTTTAACAATAGAGAGATTAAAAGTTCACATACGAAGATTAAATTAAAAAAAATAGTTAATACAATAATAAAAAAGTTCAACAGAAGCCCATTTGTTTTCATTTTTAAAAGTCATTTTCATTTTCTCTTCAAAATGAAAAAAGAAAATTATCACTATCTACATTATTTTCTCAAATATTTTCATTTTCAAAATATTTTTCTTTACATTCTCTCTCTATTTTCATCCATATTTCAACCCCTATTATTACATATATCTATTTTTTTTATCTTTCCAATACTTCTCAAGCAACATTCTTTCAAACAATTATACATCACATCCTTAATTCAAATTCAAATTCTATACAACTTTTAATACAAAAACACCCAACATCCAAATATATCTCACTTTTATACCTATATAAACTTATAATTTTCTACAACACATCCAAATACAATTCCATTTTCTAAAATAACTATTTTAATTAATTAATTTTTTACTATATATTTTTACTAGAAAATAAAAATAGCCCCAAAAAATGAAACCAAACGGACAGAAAAGCTGATCATGGGTCCCAATGTACATACATTGAGTCCAAGCCCCATGAAATTTATCCCCCAACTAACGTGTAAATTAATCTTATAATTAAGAATAAAAAATTAAAAAAAGTTAAAAAAAAAAGAAAAAAGAAAAAGGGATGACGTGAAGCTGCCAACAACAATCTTTGAACTTATGTTGTGGCAATCAACAACTAGCCAGCTCACCTTTTTTTCTACAAGGGAAAAAGAAAGAAAGATCTAGCAACGATTTTCTCATTTCACTACAATATGTTTGAATTTTTGTGTTGAATTTTGAATATATTAGATACATGAAGAATTCGTGAAAGTATAGGTCTTGTCAATATAGGACCTTCAAAAATTAAGTAAAATTTATAAAAATCAACATTGGTCCATACTCTAATATTTAGATCGAAAACTATATAACTAGCAAATATTTATAATAAATACATAAAAATAATTTGAATCTAAAATGTGAACATATCAAATTATACGACAACGAAATTAAAAAATTAATTTATTTCTTAAATATTTCCCATCCTTCCTCTCTCTTCTTCTCTATAAATGTACACTATACTTCCACCACTCAAAACACCAAACTCCAAAACTATCCCAACTATGTACGAATAATACATAATTGAACCCCCCCCCGCCAAGGCCCCAGCCCACAACCACCGCCGTCGCCGCCGCAACCCCCATAATGGCTGACCGGATGTCAAAGAAAAATGAGGCCGACTCCCTCGACCCATCTCATTTACCCATACCCACTTTCGATCCACCCAAAAAATCCAAAAGAAACAAGCATGCTCTGACTTATTCTTTCTTAGCTTGCATGACCTCCATCTTAATCGGATATGGTATAGTCATTAATATTGCTATCCTTAATTTCCATTTTTACATATATTTAATTTTCTATTTATTTCTATTTTGATGAACAACGTGAACAGAATTATCTCAGGGCCATAGAAAAGTTATAATTATCAAAAAAGCAAACAAAAGCACTAATATTTCTATATACCAACACTTATACAACAAAATTCTTGCTCACATGAAGACATAGGAGTGATGAGTGGAGCTATAATCTACATCAAGGAAGAGTTTCAAATAACCTACATTCAAACGGAGGTCCTAATGGGAATTCTCAATCTCTACTCGCTCCTCGGCTCAGCAGCTGCCGGCATCACCTCCGACTGGATCGGCCGCCGCTACACCATAGTCTTGGCCGGAGCCATATTCTTCGTCGGCGCGCTGCTCATGGGCTTTGCCACCAACTACCCTTTCCTTATGGTTGGGCGCTTCGTAGCCGGCGTCGGGGTCGGCTACGCGGCGATGATAGCGCCGGTGTACTCGGCTGAGGTGTCCCCGGCTTCCGCTCGGGGCTTCCTTACTTCTTTCCCGGAGGTGTTCGCCAATTTTGGTAGGTATTTCGATTTTTCCTTTTTTTTGCTGATTTCTCTTTATTTTATTTTATTTTATTCTGGGCCCTTGAGTTTTCAGTTTGACGAAGTCTTTTGTCTTTTCTCATGCAATTCAAATCTCCACCAGGAAAGCAACATGATTGGTTGGCATTAAAATTTTCCAATTACGTGCCAAAGTGGATAATTCCTACTTGAATATTTCATATCTGTCTTTAAAATTTTGGGCATTTTATTAAAAAAATTTGAAAGAATGAATTTTTGAAAGAAAATTTAAAGAAAGTGTCAAGTGTTTTTTTTTTTTATAAAAATATAAAAAATGATCTAAAAATAAGTTATTTATTTTTTTATATTTTGGGAGGATATAAAATTTACTGTTGCTGTCAAATCAATTACTTTTTTGTTGAGTTTGTAGGATGAAATATATATGTGTGTATATATATATATATATGTGAAGTGAGAGATAAATAAATGAATTATATGAAAGATAAAGTGAGAAAATGAAGGGGTAAGTGTGCTTTTTAGGGTATATGATTTTTTTGGATGAATTATAAGAGATTTTTTGGGTAAAAAATTATAGAATGTGTATGTATTTTGAAATTTTTTTAGGATTGAAAAATATTTTCTCAAAATGTAAAAGAATAAGCCCTTGATTATTTTTGTCCCTTTTCCTTACAAGATCAGGGTCACTAAATTATAGATAATGATATTTACTATTTTATTTCACAGTATTATATATCCTATATACTTATAATAATTCATAATTTCATCTGAAGAATTTTTTTAATTTTAATTTTAATTACTAAAGATTCTACTTGATTCTCCTTTAATTTTCCTTAATCAAATAATTTTATATGACAAGATTGCTCATATAACAAAGCGTACAAGTACGAAAAGATTCTAATTTTGACCCATCTAAGCCTGCAACATAATTGATACAAGCCAATTTCTTAGTACTATTCCTGGTGCAAAAATCTCCATTTCATGGGGTCCAATAGTTATATGGGGACCACCACTTGCAAAGGAGCATGCGCATTCGCATGTGGTCACGTCGCATTAATTTTTTATATAATATGAAAAGTTAAAAATTTGAATTCAAATGAATTTTTAACGTGTATATGTATACATAAAATAAATAAATAAAATCTTGCAAAAGAGAATGGTTCCTTTCAAATGTCCGTATGTTTTTTTTAAAAAAAATTTAACTACTTTTTCATGTTTATTATAAATAAAAATTTAATATAATATGTGCAATTTTTTAAAAATAAATATTACTTTTAGTGTCTATATATCCTTTGATATATGAAAAATAAAACATTAATTGCAATATATTTGAAATTTTCATATAAATTATGTGGTAATAGATTTGCTCAAAACTTTTGCTATTCACGTGTAATTAATGATCAACTTATTTTTTATTGTTTTATTTATTTAATGATCAATTTTATTGTGTCTTCTCTTACAGGCATATTACTTGGCTACGTATCAAACTACGCCTTCTCCAAGCTCCCACGAGACTTGGGCTGGAGATTCATGCTCGGAATCGGCATCATTCCTTCTGTTTTCATTGCCGGCAGTGTTCTTGTCATGCCCGAATCTCCGCGTTGGCTTGTTATGCAGGGTCGACTCGGCGAAGCCAAACGAGTCCTCGACAAAACCTCGGATTCAATTGAGGAATCCAAACTTCGACTCTCCGACATAAAAGAAGCTGCCGGCATACCCGAACACTGCAACGACGACATAGTTTCAGTCCCCAAAAAACACCACAATGAAGGAGCGTGGCGAGATCTCCTCCTCCACCCCACGCCAGCCGTCCGCCACGTTCTAATGTGTGCCTTGGGAATACATTTCTTCCAACAAGCAAGTGGCATAGACTCCGTTGTCTTGTATAGCCCCGAAATATTTGAGAAAGCAGGTATAACAAAAAACACTGACAAGCTACTTGCGACGATGGCTGTTGGATTCACGAAGACAATCTTTATTCTGGTTGCCACATTTTTATTGGACAAGATTGGGCGACGGTCGTTGCTTTTATCCAGTGTGGCGGGGATGATCTTATCTTTGGTGGGTCTGGGAATTGGGCTTACTGTTATTGAACACGCGGATCACAAATTGGTTTGGGCTATAGCTTTGAGTATTTCTGCTGTTTTATCTTTTGTTGCATTTTTCTCAATTGGTTTGGGCCCAATTGCTTGGGTTTACAGTTCAGAGATTTTCCCACTGAGGCTGAGGGCTAAGGGGTGCAGTATGGGAGTAGCAACGAATCGCGTTACCAGCGGGGTGATCGCAATGACATTTATATCCTTGTACAAGGCCATAGGTATTGGCGGGGCTTTCTTTCTGTATGGAGCAATTGCTGCTGTGGCATGGGTGTATTTTTACATTTTTTTCCCTGAGACTCGAGGGAAAACCCTCGAGGAGATGGAGGCTTTATTCGGGACTTTCTATAAATGGAGATCAACACTGAGGGCATTGAATGAAAAGAAGAACGAAAGTAATGGGCAGGTTCAAATGGGGAGCACTACTACTAATCAGAGTTAGAATTAAGTGTAGTTAGGTAAATATGATCTCTTGAGAAGGGTTTTTATGTCATTTCACAGTCAATGTCTCTTGCTCATCTAAAGTTGACAAGAGGCAATTTTCTGAAACGTAGAAAAAGTAGATATAGTTTTCTCTTTATCATATGTGGGGATGCAAATGAGTCAAATCAAGTTGAGTTTTAACTATTTTTCAAAATCGAGCTTAAGCTCGAATCAAATGTATCAAGTTCGATGAACTCAAGAAATTGAGGCTCGAGCTTGACTCAATTTTTTAGACTCGAACTCATAATCAAGCTATAAGCTTGAGTT
>JACGDI010005341.1:381129-395127 GCA_014898725.1 Jacaranda copaia | reverse complement strand
TGGGGATGGGCCCAATTACTTGGGTTTATAGCTCAGAGATTTTCCCATTGAGGTTAAGGGCCCAAGGGTGTAGTTTGGCAATTGCATCGAATAGGGTTACTAGCGCATTATTCTCAATGACGTTTATATCCCTATATAAGTCGATAACTATTGGAGGGGCTTTCTTTTTATATGCGGGGATTTGTGTTATTGCATGGTTGTTTTTTTATACGTTGTTCCCTGAGACGCGTGGGAGAACGCTGGAGGAAATGGAGTCTTTATTTGGGACCTTTTTTAAATGGAGATCAACTATGAGAGTATTAAAGGAAAAGAAAAGTGGCAATGATACACATGTCCAAAATGGAGAACACCTGTAAAGACCAAATTAGGGTTATGGTTTAGTTGTGTGGATATGAATTAAGGGTTTTTATGTCAGCTAGCGATGGCCCCTTTTGGGTGAAAATTGTGGGCATATGTGTTGTTTATGTATGTAATGAAATTGTGTTATTGAAGAAATTAAAAAATGAAAACTATAGGAATGGACAACAAATAGAAGTTCCTTTTCTTGTTCCATATAGTGTGATGGAACTTGGTTGTTTAAACTGTTTTTGAATGGGATTTGACTGTTGATTTCAAATCAAAGTTATTACCGATATCTACTTTTTTATTTTCTCAATACTTGTCAAATAATATTCACCACAAAAACTGCAATAAATTTAAATTTAAATTATAATATTATTTTTTCAAATAATTGCACATCACATCATCAATTCAAATTCAAAAATTAGACAACTTTTAATACAAAAACACCCAACATCCAAATATATCTTTATTTTACACCTATATAAACCTAAAATTTTAAATAACATATCCAAATACATCTCAATTTCAAAAACGCCTTTTCTAATTAATTTTTATTACATACTTTCATTAAAAAATAAAAATGACTCCAAAAAATGAAACCAGATGAACCTTAATAAATGTTCACAATTTACATAGATTGAAACTCAAGTCCAACACTAACCAAATGTGCGTACATGCATTTGGATGTGTGAATATGTGTTGTTGTTATAAAGACAAAATACTCTTTTTAACAAATATGAAGAACATCATGATACATTCACTTTGCAAGTAAATATTTTTTCTTCTATGCTTTCAAATTTAACGTTTTGTTCTCTTATTCAATGTTTGATTTGAAAATAAGAAGAATTTGAAAATAAAAAGGATTTTGTCAAATATTTCAAGCACCTTTTAATGTTTATTGTTTCACAAATAAGAATTCAATGTTTTATTCAAATATCCCTGTAAATTTATTCTACTCAATTGTATGAATATTAATAAATAATTTCAGACAACATGGTAAAAAAGTCTAATACTTGGACTATTAGATTGAAAAGGGTGGTATGTTGTTTGGAAATGTAACATCAAAAAAAGCAAAAATGTGAAAGTTGGGCAAGAAATAGGCGACCACCAATTGTTTAATGGGGGTAAGAAACTATCAACTTCCATGCTTGATTGCTCCTGTGGGGAATTTAAGGCTTGTTTGCCCAAAAAGCAGTAATTCTTCACGCGCAGTCATTATCTCCAAAAAGTAGTGGACTGGAAAATGCAGTGGCCCTTGGTCTGTCATAAGCTTTTCTGGAGAAATTGTGTGTGGTCCAAACAAGGCCCAAGGGTCAACCAGTCAACTCATCACATTAGAAAGCTCAAGAATGAAATCATGGCTGCTAATAAAAGAAAATTCAAGCAGTTTCGCTTAGAGTTTCATATATTTATGAATTTAGAATTTAAATTTAAATAATTAAATATATTTGATGTAGGATAAATAGCAATAATATAAACGTGGAAAACAATGAATTTTCTAAAAATAATTTCTTTCGCATACAGATTATTTTTTCATAATGAATTTGTTGCGTTAAGGAGATTTTTTTGTACTTCGATTTTTACTTTTTATTCCTCTAATAGGTTAGGAGATGGTCCATTCTATTTTTTTTTTTTAAATTTGATATGTCCATCAAGTAATTAAATGAATGAATAACACTTAACGTACTATTAAATTAATTATAATAGTTTGATAAAATAGACAGTTAAATAATCAATCAAAATTTATAGATATATATCTATCATATCTAGATCCCAAAATTGTATTTTTATTTCTTTCTTAATTTTTTTTCCTTCTTTTTTATTTTAGTATTTTTATATGTGAATCAATGATGCAGTTACAATACTTGGTGAAATTTTAAATCTAGAATATAATGAATGATATGTCACTCACTATTTCCACAAGAATCTTTATTTTTAAATAAGGAAAAAAATTATAGGACTTATTTATTTATAAATTTCCAAAATATTTTCTAACTCCCAAAACATAAACAAACAACCTATCATATTCTCTAATTTCACAATCTAAAATACATCCAAAAAGGCCCAAAATACCATCTCAATTCATTTTTTACCCATAAAATATCAATTTCACCCTACAAATCCAATAAAAAAGTTATTGATGCAATATTTTATTTTCTTCCAAAACACAAACAAACAAACAATTTTTCAAATTCAATTTTTACCTACCACCCAACAGACAAACAAACAACCATCACATTTTCCAACCCCACTTCCTAAAAACTATTTTGACAAAATACAACCATTTATAAACAAACAAGCCCTATGCATTTGGATGTTCATCAGGTGAAGGTTGCCTTAGAACTCAAGCATGACTATTCTTCTCAAGTGGCATATAGTTTTCTATTAATCCTACTACTTGCTAGTGCAATAATTTTGGATGTCATTGTCAATCATGGCTTTTAGTATCCTCAATAATTGTGGTTGGTACTAAAAACTTTTTCCTTTTATCATCACTAATTAAAAATTAGATATTATGTAATTCGTAATTAAGATTTTCAAATAAAATACTATTCAAGCCATCGAAAATCTCAAAAATTATAATTAACAAAAGATTCCATCTTCGATCTTGACTTATACACGGATATTATTTTATTTTATCTCTAGATTTTTCAACTAGAGATATAATTTAGTTCATAACTATTAGCTATATATTTAATTAATAGATATCAAATACTATAATAATTATTATTATTTTTTAAGAAAAAGTTTACAATTCCTATAGCCCAAAGTCAAATTTTGGGAACTTTTCATAACGTTAATCATTAAGCAATTTGCAATCTCATACAACAACTTTCCTCTTTCTAAGGTTAACTTTTAGTACAATTTTCAACGTAAGTGTTCACACTTGTTAGCTGATTTTGAAATGCATGTGGCTGCACCTTGTCATTTTTTCTTTCCATGTATCTTTTATTTTGTATTAATAGTCATTGTTGCCCTTCTTCACAAAATGGAAGTGGCCCAACGAAAACTTTGTGATATGCAAATTAGGGTAGAATAGGTCTAGTTGAAGAAAATAAAATTTAAGAAAAATATGAACTTTATACCTAGAAATATGATAAATTCAAGTGTTTACATTTAATGTCAGTTGTAAATATACAGTAGAGGACTTGAAGCAATTTAGGACATCTACGCCGTTGAAATTGATGGTGAAGATTCAAATTGGTCAAACTCAAATTAGTGATTGAATTGGATCTAACCCATTACAAAAGTATATATCCTCATTATTAACGATAAATTTGCCTTTTCTAGAGCCCTCATCACATAGAGCCACAACTCCTCCAAATATTGATATTCTTCTAGGTGTTAAGTTTTACGATTTTGCTTGAACTCATATGTACAAAATTATTTACATTAAACTTACCTATATATTATTGACGCTTTCATATTTGTAGTACAAAAACATCTTGCATTACAGCATATGTTGTCATGTATACACGTACTCGATTAAGGATGTTATGATTTACTTCTAACGAAAATTCTTTAATATTGAAATGAGTTTTTTAATCGTAGAAGAAAACTGAATCGAATGAAAAGATGTAAAAAATTCACAAATTTATCTAAATAATGGACGTTGTATTCTTTTAAAACTCAAACTCTTATTCGAGGTCCCATATGTTTCTCCTAGGTTTAACTTAGAGGGCGTTTGGGTGAGCTTATAAGCTCATCAAAATATTTTATAAAATGTTTAAGAGCTTAAAATTTGATAAAAAGCGTTTGGTAATTTTTTTAGGAGCTTATAAACTCTTTGAAAAAAAGTACGGAAACCCTAACTTATTTTAAAGATTTTTACAAACTTCTTCATTTTTAACCATTTTAATTATAAAATTGCCATTATTAACATCTTTTAAGCTCTAAAATATTATTTTATCTAAACACTTCAATAACTTATTTTAAAAATAAAATCTAATATTTTATAAGCTCTAAAAATATTTTATAAGAAGTATAAACTTATAAATTATTTAAAATAAGTTTAGCCAAACACCCTATTAGTGGTATTAGCTAACCTATTTTCTCGATGAGCTAACTCAATAAAGTCCATCAACTAGCCATTAGTATCGCAATTTGAATAGCTTTAAGATGTGAAAAGAAAAAATAAATGAGAGCAAAGCATCTTGACGCAGTGTCAAAGAAAAAAAGACTACTTTTGTATTTAAAAAACATTTTTAATTTTATAAGTGCCCGTTCCATTAAAATTTAAGTGGATTTGATCTAATTTTATTTTTTTTAAATAAAGTTGTAGGCGGCCAAAATATTAGGATAAAGTGAAATAATTCCTCCAACAACCCCCCTCCCAAAAAAAAGAAAAAGAAAAATATATATAGAGAGGGAGTGAGTGTAAATAAAAGAAAAGAAAATAAAACTATTATTATCTTATTATTGACGTTTAATATGAGGTTAATTTCATCAATTATATTCCCAAACACAAATTTCATATATCATAAAAATTAATGATTTTCAACACACTCTATGTGCATGCTATTGTAGTATAAAATAGATTTTAAAAAATATTTATTTTATTTTTCTATAGAATACTAATTTTTTAAAATAATTTTAATGTATTCATTTGAACTTTTGGATAAAAAAAATTATAATAAAATAATAGTAATACGACCATATTGTGGCATAGACACGACATGGTGCGATTATGACGTTTAGAAGATAATAACGAAGATATTTTATTATTTTAAAAAGATCATTCAAAAATATATTAAAAAGACAACGAAAAAAACTAAAAAAAATAACTATCTTGCTCTTATTTTTAAAAATAAAATTCAATTTTACCACTCATTACAAATTATATAAAATTAATTACTAAAATTTTCTCATTTTATCAATAGTATAGATACATATACTTTTTCAAGACGTTCATTATTGGGGCAACTAATTCCCCAATCTATGTTCTAAGCTAGAGGCGCACTACTTTTCACGACAGTAACACGCTTTTTTTGTTTTTTTAAATCATACATATTAATTCGCATTTTGAGGTAGTGGGGACAATTGTGGAATGCGACAATGGGTTGATCAATAACCATAAGTGCAATGTGTGAACCTCTTGCAACTTCAACTTAGGAAACAAAATTCAGACAAGAATATTATGCTCCAATTATATTATACAGTCCACATCTTACGTTATAATCTCATTTAATAGTTACATCATTTTTAACTAATGGTAGAAGTTTCCATGTTATTAGTGCCCTAATTAATGTCAATTTTAATATCATTTTAATTGTCATTATTCAAACCAACCAATCATAATAATCAGAACAAAATCTTAGTATTATCCTTAGAGGGCTTCCAAGACCATGAAATCCAATTGACAATACTATTCCCAATTCCTTAAACAGAAGTGGTTTGATAATGACTTGATTGGATAATAATGCATTATGCATTCGATCAATGTTATGAGCAACAATAAATGGAGCAATTGAGATGAAATTAGTGGTTGTTAATAAATGTTAAAACTCACTCAATGTGGAATGTTTAGGTCTTGGGTTTTAAAAAGTTTGAATTAAATTTGTAATTCTTGAGTTACTCTACTCATTTATTATGATATGTTAGATTTTTTTTTTTTTTGAAATTAAATTTCAAGTTTCAAAAGTATTATTCGAAGAGTGACCATGCAATAATACTAAGTATTTATGGGCATGTTCGATTCAGAATTTTGATAATATCGGCTATTGTAATAGTACAATTAAGATGAGATATTAGCCATATTCACATAGTCATTTGATCATTTGATATACAATATTTTACTTGAAGATTAACCATCACCTAATGAGCACTCCCAATGTAGTCTCTTGTTTGTTAAGCATCACTATAAATTATATGCACATTATGCCCTTTGTCATAAAATCCCATCCAGCCAATAAAATTAACAATGGTCATAATAGAAACAAATAGATGACTTGCTCGTTAAAGTAACAAAAAACATATAACAATTCATAAATTAATGTTGATATCATTAAAGTAATTGTTGAGATATTTAATTTAATTTAATTTAAGTAAAATAAATTGATTATTATTAAGTAATAAATGTGCTAAATAATGTATTAATTAAATAAAGAGTTGAAGTAATTAAATAAGATATTAAATTACATATAGTACGATTTATTTAAATAATTTGTTATTTGTATGTCAATTATGTTTCATATCGTACGTGTAATTAAATATTAAATTTATTTATTTAAGATGATATAATTATTTAATAAATAAATAATTTAAAATGATGTAATCTTATATATTATAATATTATTTATTTTTTTAATTAGATGAATCTTTATTAATGGGCTTATATATGTGTACAATGAATGACTTCTCTGTGGATGATGGGCTTGAAGACAACACATTTGTTGTTTGCATGTTTGTTTTCACATTCTGAGACAGAAAAAAATAAAAAACATCAAACCGTGTTGCAGCTGTGTGCACCAACAATGGTGCAAAGTGTAAAATGGCAGCTGATAGTGGAGGGCATTTCTGAAAATTTGTTGTCCACATGGAAGCGTTTACTCACATCTACAGTTCTGGGCTCGGCATTAAAATAACATTATAGAAGACAAAAATACCTAATGGAGTGAATCAAACACACCCTAGATAGTAAAGATAAGATTTCTTATTATTTTCCGAAATTGTCTTCATAACCCTTTTTCTCTAAATACTAATAATAATAATGATCAATTGATTAATCTTTGCATACATCTTACATTTAGTAAATGCTAGCAAGACTTATTTTGGCCATATTATATATATATATATATATTAGACATTATCTATTTTAACTCAAACCCATACTACAAAATGAAATTATAATAACCATGGATGCCATTATTGTATTGGTAAAATAAAATCTCCATCCACTCTAGTAGTTCTTTCGTTTTGTTACTTGGAATTTTAGTTTACTAGCAATTTTTAAGTGCAAAGTCATGAAGAAAAAAACTAAACAGCCCAAATTGAACTTAATGGGCCTCTACATGGTCCTGAGGTTAAATATTTTCACAGCCCAGCCCACAACTATTCTTACTATTTTAACAATGAGTGTGTTGGGGGGGGGGGGGGGGGAGCCCAATCTGTAACAAAATATTAAAGAACACTTTTTCAAAATTTCTTTTTTTCTTTTAGTTTATACTTATAATTACGCATGTACATTAAAAATCTATTAGAATTCAAATTTCTAATGTCTAAAATTACGTGAAAAATTTATGTCATTAATCCGTATAGCACTTGACTTCCACAAGATCTTCTTTCTTTTCTTTTCTTTTCTTTTTTTTTATATCAGAGAATAAAGTTTAGGGTGAAATTAAACCAATGAAAATAAATGCAAGAAAAAGTTGAATTTCATTGGGTTTATCCTACATGGTCATCAGGATTTTATTGAACTCCTTATTCAGTTTGTTAACTGGATCAACCCCTTATTCAGTTTTATTTTTCGATTTATGAAGGTCCCAATTTATATTATATTACCAAATTTAACGCCTTTTTTCTGCAAATTTCCGCTTTTATTGACAGAGAACGGAAACAGTCGGTGTGGTTTCCATCTGTACATTCGTTTCTTCCTCTCTTCCACCAAAAATAACCATATATCACATGTTTTGACTCGACCAGTGTCCAAATCTAAATCTGGGTTTTTAGTAAAACCATCCTTTTATTCTCAATTTCTTCTTTTAGACATCGAACCTGCAAAAAGGGAAAAAAGTATAAACACGGAGGAAAGAGGGGGAGAGAGGGAGAAAAAAGGAGAGGAGAAGAAAAGCATGTACACCATTAAAGACAGAGTTTATGATAAGCTTTCAAGATTATTTTCTGATTCACAATCATCTCATGCGACGCTAGATCAAGAATCTGAGGTACCCTTTTGTTGTTTCTTTTTTTTGTTTTTTCTGATGAATTTGCAAAATTTTGATGTTTTAAACTGTTTTTGAGCCTTTTGATGATAAGGGATTCAGTTGAATTGATGTTTTTGTATTTGATCCGTGCGTATAGGTTTTAAATTTTGGGTTTTGGATGCAATGTGGTTGCTTAGAAGGTGATGCCACTTGGGTGATTTTACAGTTTATGATGCAGCAATAGTATTGATTTTGTTCTGATGTGATCAGGATGCTAATAGATTTGATAAAAGTGGAACAACCTGGAAATCTTTACATTCTCTGAATATCAGATCAATTATTTAAGGATAAAAGAAAAGGAAGGAACAATAAAGACCTTATATTGGAAAAGGCCATCCAACCGTGTAATGTTGGTCTCCTTTTGGGTTAATCCTTTCTGAGATTATAAGGAGTTCTGATATTGAAATATTTAGTTATGAAGTGGAGGTGGTCATATGTCTTATTGTTAAGAAACAGAATGTGATTTAAAGAAGTTATCTAGTAAATTTACAACATCTGGAGAAGGATTTAATTTGGCCCTTTGACCCAACTCTCCCAATCAAAAGGGGAAGAAATACGTTTCCTTATACATGTGGGAAAGAATGTGAGCTGATTTATGTTAGATAGATCAAGATGAGTAGCTTCCCAGTGTGGTATTATGACTGATCTTGTATTTTACAATGTCCATTAGCTCAGTTAAGTCATAAAGATCAACTACGAGGATTTCTTGAACAGAAATACTGATAACATAATATGTTTATGATTTCTTCTTCGAAGTTTGTGTCGTACTTTTTATTGGATCTTTTTGTTTTCTAGTCTTCAATGTTGTGTTGCATATGAGCTTTTTAGATTTTTATGTTATTCTACTTGAAATGGAATTGGATTTAGATGAAAAGATTTGATAAATGGAAACTGGATGATGATTTACATTTTTTGCATTGCAAACCCTCAATGGAGAGTGTAAAAATTCGTTTTGCTCCATAAACATCAAACTTTCTATTTGAGAAACGATCGTTCTTTACCAGTTAATCCTGGCAGAGAATGTGGTTCTTAAATTGAATTTTTCCATTGAGTTCATCTTTCATCTTTTCTCCTAATGACAAACAAAGTTTTGTTTGCTAGAGGAAAATAACTTTATTTTATTTGGGGGTGACTTTCAGTTTCTTTCATGTATTGCTTTTTGTTCTTAGGTTTGGGCAAGAAAGGGGAATGTGGTGCTAAAGTTGATATTCATTTACAAAAATGTGATTTTATACTACTTTTTATTCAAAGGAGAAAGGAAGAAGAGATGTTTTTTCTTTTCTTTCTTTTCTAATCAATCACTTTTCCTAGTCTGATGAAAGTTGCGTCGGTTTCTGCCCATTGTTGGCCATTGGACCTATTATCAGAAAGGTCTTTGTAGTTCATAGTTTGTTTCTTTGATGAATCATGAAAGAGAATGAATCTTGCAAAGTTGAATTTTTCGTTGTTTTACATCTGTATGTTGATGTGAAATGATGTAATGAAGCTTTCTCAGGTTTCATTGATGAGTAAACATGCACACACGATTACACATATAGAGATAGAAGGAACTTTGTGATAAGTAACTCATTGTTTATAATAAGTGGATCCTAATTGAACTACACAGTTGTCTGGTTCTCTTAAATAATAGCTAAGACCAAAAAAAAAGAAAAAAGGGTACCAAACTTGTGAATGCCACATTGATTTTGTATTTATGATGACTTTTGTTGATTCTCCATAAATGCATACACTGTTGCAGATTGTCCTCATAACACTAGGGTTCTATATGTGTAGGCCAGGCCATATGCTAAGGATGGAAAATCGCTCTCTTCTATACTGTCCTTTGTGCTTCCCCCTGCCAGTTTTGATTGGTTCAAACCAAATGTCCACACTACTGAGGTCAAATCTCCAGGATCGCATTCTTTTAAATGGAGAAGTAAAAATTTTTCATGGAAAGATAAACCGTTGGATAAGCATGCAGAGGGCGATGATGAGTATGAAACTAAAAAAACTATAAGGACTCACAAAGAAAACAGTGAACATGACTCTGCCAGGAGCCCAAATTGTAATCATAATTTATTTGTTAGCCATTTAGAAAATGGAGAACCTGGTTCCGGGACAAGCACTAGTAGCGGCTCTGATGTATTTGAAGATGTTGCCACTCCACATACTTTTGAGAAGTCCATGACTAGACTCACAGACGAGTCTGTCTTCATTTATCCCGATTTGTGTCAGTTCTTCGAGGCATCTCTTCCTAATATTGTGAAAGGTTGTGAATGGGTCCTGCTGTACAGGTAAAATTGACAAACATGTTTCTGTTCACAATGCATCTGATTCTTTAGTTGCACGATTAGGCCTTGATGTATGTTTTATAATTTATCGAATGAAGGGCAGTACGGTAAGACATGGTATATCACTTCAAACACTTGTGCGGAAGAGCGCTGGGCTTACTGGTCCTTGTCTATTGGTATGTCACAATTAGATTGCAATGTCAATTGGCTGTACAAAATGGCATGTTTTAACTTTTGTTCTATACTTCTATTAAAATTCAAAACTGAACCACCCTCTTTTGCTTGCAGATTACTGGTGATAAGCAAGGTGCTGTATTTGGTGGATTACTTGATTGCCCCTTGAAGCCTACTGCAAAAAGGAAATATCAAGTATGGTTTATGCCCCTCTCAACTATGGAAATCCTGAGACCGTGCTACTTGGCTTGAGTGGCCAAAATGGTTTAAAAATTTTTTCGATATAAGTATGACACTTTTTGCCACTTACATTGAACTAGTGTAGCTTGTTAACAAATTTCTTCGCCACGCATTTTACAGGGAACAAATCAAAGTTTTGTTTTCACAACCATATATGGTGAACCAAGGCTATTTAGACCAACTGGTAAGCATGTTACATATAAGCACGATCATTTTCATATTGTCTCAAAAGGGTAAATTAGAAATCTGTGATTGTGCTTTAAGTTATTGAAACGAGAAGTTAGAATGAGGACCTACAATTAAGAAATTCTATAGATCCATGGATATCCTCAGCATTTGTGCAGTATGTGTAGGTGTTGCCTAATTAGATGCTAGGAGTCGTTTGAGTTGTTGCAATGGACAAAATATAAGAACTGGTACTCAAAGGATTATTGGGATGAATAACTTATTGCAAATATGTAATTCTCGTCTCAGAGTGGTCTTAAGCAGCAAGACCTATATTACTTGGCACAGACAGTTTTCTTAGTGAAGATGTTGCCTGCATATATGCTGGACATCTTGATGAATGTCGTTGAGCAAAAGAAAAGAATTGTCAAATAAAAGGTATCTTTGCAGTTCTTGGGATCAATAGCTTATCATCTGTATGAAATTCCTGGCCCTAAGTTGGTGTCTAAGTTTCATACCCTGTTAAAAGAGATATAGCTGCATCTTCGATGTCACGTTTATGTTATTGCTGCAAAAGGATTTCGATTTGATTATGGATAAAACTATGTGGTTCAGAAGCAATATAACAGTATCAATTTTTACTTGAATAGGTGCCAACAGATACTTCTATTTGTGCTTGAATGACTTGCTTGCACTTGGAGGAGGCACAAACTTTGCTTTGTGCTTGAATGAAGATCTGTAAGTTCTTTGTCCAAACAACAAAATATCCTATGTTTTTAATTTTGTCAGAATAGAATTATAAATTTTATCACTCATTATTGTAGATTATCTGGAACCAGTGGACCTTGTGAAACATTTGGCAACTTGTGTTTAGCTCATGATCAAGAGTTTGAATTAAAGAATGTAGAGGTAATTACATCTTTTCGTCATAACTCTTGTAGTATAGTTCATATATTCATAGGGAATGGGAAGAACGACAATAAACGTCGTTCTTGATCTATAGGCATGATACCTATTTGTGTTGTACTCTTGTTAACTGATGAAAATTAGACTCCTGTATGATGAGAGTGGTAAGGGTTTCTTCCAATGTGTACCGGTTTTGCCTTTATATTTATGATATATGTATGTATATATTCCTCCAATTTATGCTGGTTTTTTTAACTTTGTTGTTGCCCTTATTCGTCTCTTTGCAGCTTTGGGGCTTTACACATGCATCTCAATACGTTTAACTGAGGTGAAAGATCATATTTTGCCTTTTGTTTTTACCTTCATGAAGTACTTAGGAACCAATTCTTTCATTTTTATCATTATTATTCTTTCTGAAATTTGTAGTAGTGCAGCAATTTTTTCTATATACCAGGATATTATTACGTATATCTTCCATTTGCTTGTAGAATTCAATGCGATATTTATCAAATTTGTGTGAAAATGAACCAGAATGTCTTTACTAATTTAAAAGCTCTGCCTCAAGGTTTATCACATTCAAGGTATTAGTATTGGTACGATGTTCGTTGATGAAAATATTGGTTTAATTACATTCTAGTTTTGTTAGATGAAATGTTATAAAAGCACGAATGCAAACGAGGTGAGTTGGACCTAAATCTTATAGGGTGTTTGGCTAAATTTATTTAAAATATCTTATAAGATAGTTTCGGAGCTTATAAGATGTTATATGTTATTTGTAAAATAAATTGTTGAAATGTTTGGCTAAAATAAAATGTTGGAGTTTATAAAATGTTAATAATTACAATTTTGTAATTAACATAATTAAAAATAAAAGAATTTGTTAACATTTTAAAAATAAATTGAGTTTTTTACTTTTTCAAAAAGAGCTTATAAACTCATAATATTTTATTTTAAAAACTTATAAGCTCTTTTTAAAAAAAAAATTACCACACATTTTTATATCTTATAACTCTCGAACAACATGTAAGATATTTTGAGAAATTTATAAGTTCACTCAAACACCCTTTTAATCGTTTTTTTGGCCTGAACTTGAATTAAATAAACTAACCACGAGCTCTAACTCAATATGGCTGGGAAAATTGGAGCTCCACAAGTTCAGAATATTGGAGCTCAGGAGTTTGAGCTTGGCATGGTTTTGCTAGAATTTGGTTTTAAATAATAGGTTTAAATCCTACAAACAAAAATGATTGGGATTAAATTTAATTCAAGAAGACGTTCAAATTTGATTTGATTCAAATTTTTTAAACTCAAACTCGAACACACTTTGGATAGGCTTGTTATGCTTGGAAATTGATTTGGTTTGTTTGCATTCCTAATTACAAGTCTATTTGTATGCAGTTTAAAAAAATGAGATTTAATGGTTAAATAATAACAATACATTATGAAAAATTACTTAGAAAAAGAACAATTACAACGTTGATAATGTTCAATTACGAGAATAAAAGTGGTATCGCTCATACCTCTCTTACCTGAATTTTTCATATCATACAAATGATTGAATTATATTAATTAGATATTGATAATATTTAGATAATGCTGATAGTGGACATGTGATGGTTGTGTTATGCTTACAAAATCTCAATAAGGCCTTTGGCTATCCCGCTTTGTCGGCCTGGCCGCCTTCCTTAACAAATCCTCGAGCCTCCTTTGCGTCGCCTTTTTCATAGAAGCCAATGGGTTGACTCCAAATAACATCATAGTCGAATGAATAGAACCATAAGTATTTGCGACGGATGTATCGATAGTTGACATTGTCCTAAATACAATAAGTTCCCAAGTGGATGGTCATGCATTAGTGAAGTCCGCTTTATTTACCTGTGATAACCCAGACGGGATTTCAAGAGACTGCTGGTCCAAGATTCAGCCTCTTCTAAAGTGAAAATCACATGTATTAAGCCCTAGAATCACCCTGGAACAAG
>JACGDI010005341.1:349610-381029 GCA_014898725.1 Jacaranda copaia | reverse complement strand
CCTTGTAAAACAACCCTGCCACCTTCCATGTAGACAGCACCATCTGCATACTCGAGTTCTTCCAAACGATGTGTAACCCATAATGCTGTAGTTCCTGCAGAACTAGCCAAAGAGCTTTTGACTGCTCTTATAACCCCAACCTAGCACAAAGGAGCAAATAATCTTGTTCAGATGCGCATGGTGCATCGCCAGACAGAAACTTTCCGTGATAAAAAACTGAGGGGACTGGGAAAAGGAAAGACACAGAAGCAAGGCAAATATAAGGCAAAACAGAAATGCAGCAGAACTATCCTGCATAAAATAGCTTAGTCATATTTCACAAGCTAGAACGCACCCTCACCCCCATCCTCCGGTGCAGGCAGGCCCAGATAAAGAAGACACTGAATTTCATAAACTAGGAAATAACAAAGAGAAAGTTGCCAGGGAGAACAAATGATTAACATAGATCTCAAAGTCAACAATATAGTAATATAAAGAGAGATGAGGCCTGTGGATTGCAGTTATTACCCGAGCCCAACAAGCATGGTATCATATGGTCACAAGGGGATCAATTACAGCAACAGTGATTCTTATTTCTAGGGAATGAAGTGTGGATATCATTCAGCGTTAATTGCTGGACAGGTTTCATGCTTGTGCTCTTGGGGGCATCTTCGTCGTTAGAGTGCAAATTTTAGTGGGATTAGGAAGATTGATCATTTATTGGATTTCACTAAGTATTCTCCTTTCTATCATCAAATAAAAATGCTAATGATGCTTTACTTCCATATATTGATGCTGGACTGGTTTCAAACTTGTGATCTTGTAGGGCATCTTGGTCATGACAGTGGATAATTTTAGTGGGATTAGGATGATTGATTATTTATCGGATTTCACTCACAATCCTCCTCCTTGTCATCAGTTTGAAAATACTAATGATGTCATACTTTATATAGCAAGAGTTCCTAAGATACCATTTCTAAATTTCTCTCCTCTATCACTCCAACAGAAACCGAAAGGAAACACAACAGTAAAATTATCCATACCTGATCATTTTCATCCAAGAACGATGTGAGTTCATCTAGTAACAAAACTCTGCATGCTTCTGCCAGTGCCCCAGCTATAGCAACCCTTTGTTTCTGACCACCACTAAGAGTTTGAACTGGTCTCTGGAGGAGTGAAAAACAGTTGTTACGCATGAAGGAAGATCCCGTTCAACTTAAAAATGATTTATAGTTTTATAGGTTTTCTTTTTTTTACCTACTTTCAAATATTCATACATGCCTACAGCATCCAAAGCTTTAGCCACTCTGGATGTAATTTCATCATTGCCTATATTGAATTTGCCAAGGCCAAAGGCCACATCTGCTTCCACAGTGGGCATGACTACCTGCAAACAAAAAAGTTCATGTCAACCAATGGTCTATCCTAGAAGACACTTTTCTTTGACTAAATAGGATCTGGAATATGGTTCTATATAAATAAAATACTTCTGGAAGGAGGCAAGCCTACAAAAGGCTTTTTTTATAACATAATGTAACGAATTTGTAGTTTTGTACTCCCCTCTCAACACCAAGGGTCCCATGATTTACAGTTAACAGAAAGAATATGAGTAGACTAACAAACAACACACATCTCTCAAATTGAACTCATGCACCAGCATTTTAAGCTCAAACTTGTCCACTTTTTCTGACTTGTACCCATTTGAAAATCCATGAACAAAGGCATAGATGAAAAGTGAGTTCTAAAAGTGGTACATTCTAACATTAGAATGTGCATGAATGATCCTTGCAACTTTATGATTGCAGCAAGGATCAAACCTAGCTGGATTCCCGGTTCACAGTCATAACAAATTATACAACACCCTTGTGGACTTAAAAGTTCATACATCACCCACACAAAAACATAATTTACTAATAGAAAATTGCAAACATAAAATGTTCATGTATAATACACTGGAGGAATTAGAAACAATCTCATCCAGTAGCAGCCACCCATAAGTGAACTATTTAATGCATAGACAACTGTATAAACCATAAGTTGCACTTCTCAAGCAAGCCAACCTGATGATCAGGATTCTGAAACACG
The DNA here is from genome assembly GCA_014898725.1 of Jacaranda copaia. NCBI lineage: Eukaryota > Viridiplantae > Streptophyta > Magnoliopsida > Lamiales > Bignoniaceae > Jacaranda > Jacaranda copaia. Next base: position 378,965 of record JACGDI010005341.1, on the reverse strand, counting down.
AAACTCCTCGGCTTCTTCACGTGAACATATCCACCACTCGGATTTAATAAACCGCCCAAAATCTGCAGAGTTCCATAAAACAAAATCACACTATTTTTGAGTTCATAAAATGGGTCTTATGGGATTAGAGACAAACCTATTGGAAAGTATTATCAAATTCTAGTTGCGAATCATCAATGACTAGAGACAAAACACTATGCCAAAATAACTGATGCACGGGTGACACAATACCCCAAATATTTGATACATTCTGCTTCAAGATAGTAACCTTACTTGAAAAGCTCCGACAAGAAAATCTATATATAAAAATTTCTTGACAACATAATTGAAAGCAATACACACGGAAATTATATGTGTATAGTGTTGTATACTTTTAGTAGGGTAGATTTTCCGCAGCCATTGGGGCCGAGGAGCATCCAAAACTGTCCAGAGGGGATGCTGAGCGAGCAATCGTTCAGAATCGGAAGTAATTTTCCCTGCCGAGTTTTAACTGAGTAGCTGAGATTCCGGCACTCTATCGCCAGGTTATCTGCGACGGCGCAATTGTTTCTGGTGTAATGACACCGGAGGAGCGGAAGTTGCACCTCCGCCATAGCGGGAACAACGGCAGTGGAATTCATTCCTCTGAGCAAACGAGATTAAGTGTAGTAAATAATTCATTCAATAATTAAACTTGAAAATATACTTTGAAATTTCGAACGACTGCGGTTTATGTTTTATAGTGCGACGGAAATGGCGTTCGTCAAGTGGGTTTTGCACAATTTCTTTCACATCACATATTTATCCGTCGAATGGGTTCTCACCATATAACGCACACTTTGATCGGATGATTACAATATTTAAAAACGCTTTTTTAAAATTTATAAACTGCTATTTTTTATTTCTATAATTAATTATTAAAATTAAATTTAGAGTTTATAAAATATAAGTAATAATAATATTATAAATTTTGAAGAGCTTACAGTTCCATCAAACATCCTCTTATAAATTCATGCAAATATCCTCTCTTAATTTCACTTCATGTTGCCCATTGTTTGAAGCACACAATAAAATCAAAATTAGGCAGAAGACTCCGTCAACAGTCACGATGTTCTACCAAAAATTTGTATACACCAAAAATTATACTTTATTATAGAATAAAACAATCCTAACCCTTTTATCATTACTCCTTAACTCCATTCAACATCTCATCCACAAAAGTAAACGAAACCTTAAGGAAAAGTTAAATCGCGACTTTTTTGTAATCCAAGAACACCCCCGCAGCCACGGGTGCAGCCAAATGAGCAAAGATGGCATAAATTACACAACCTTATATGAGCTCTACTCATCCCAACAAAACAAAAACCTACTGTTCACCTGCAACTTGGATGAGCTTCAATTTTGATCCATAAAATCGATCTACAGCCTATATTTTTACAATCCAGAGGGAATCCCACCACACACACACACACACACACAAACACCTCATGCTAGTCTTTCTCCGTTCTATCTGAGAAATTACACACATCCGAACTACAGTAGTGGTGATCCCCCCCAGGCAAAAAGGAAAAAATAGCACCTACTTTTGACGTCGTCTCGGCCGTCTTTCCTCAGCTACAAGATACAAACAAATTACAAGAGATCAAGATATACAGCTCATTTTTCAATGCCCTGTTGCAAATACTGAATCAAATCATAACCAGCAGTGGTCCATTTATTATAGGCGTCGGTGCATGTGCGAATCATATAATTGGCAGCTTCCCGCTCGGTCATTTCAGGATGAAATCTCTTGCGAAGATTTCCAATAGGATCGCCCCGACTGAAGCAAGGCAATCCGCTGTCCATCATTAATAAGACAGTATTTATGATCCCATCCATATAGCGGCGTGCAGCAAGGTAACCCTTTACACACAAGCTGCACAATGAAAGATTGGGATTATCAAAAGAGACCAAGATTGAGAAAAGCAAAGAAGAAATAATATTACATAGGTCATTTTGAAGCCTCCAATCTTACCTTACAAATTGGTACCATGTGTCGCTTTTCATCACCCCTGACGGATCGAGCAATTGAGTCATCTCATGGCTCAGTTTGAAGTGGGCACTTTCAAATCGCATATTTCCACCAGGTGAAGTTTCCAAAATAAAACCAAAATCAATATGAACAAGCCTGCCTACACTGCATTCACAAATAATCGAAAAGCTTACTCTGATGTGATGTGGTTTCAGTCATCAATCTTCACACAAAGAAATGTTGAAGCACGAGAAAATTTTGGTCATGACATTAGAAGTTCATAAAAATCACCAACTGCACACTGAAAAAGCATAATTTGTCCCGCTATAAAAGTGGGCCTATGAAGATCCAAGAATCAACTGGTTGCCAGATTGTATGAGTCACAATGGCACATCAACGCATCTAATCTCTCATCTAATTGTTATTTTCATTCCCCAAATAGCACATAGGATGTGAACGCAGCCAGATAACTTGGTGAGTAGAATACACCCAAGATCGCAGGGTAGACAGAACTCGTAAAGGTACAGATTATCACCAAATAGGTATAGCATGCAAGGAAAATAAAGTGCCAGATGATTTATGCAGAAAGATAATGCAATTATAAAAATCTGGACTCTATGCAGGAAAAGGACGCACAGAACTTAACAGCTTAAAGTGTAAATGATGCAAAATTACAAACCGTTTGACAGGCCTGCGATCCTACCCTACCTGAACCAGAGTATCCATCTATAACTATGCAGATAGCAACCAAGTTACTTGTGGCTTTTTGGTCTTATGCACCAAAGAATACATGGAGTATAATAAACTGCTTACTTGTCAAACAAAAGATTTCCATTATGCCTATCCTTTGGTTGAAGCAAGAGGCTAGCAACTGCATATCCAGCACTGCTAATGAGAAAATTCTCTCGAGCAGCTTCAAAGTTGGGTGAACCAACAGGCCCAAAGTCCTGTTGAAAAATTTCAAAGAGACCACCATCAGTGGTCTCACCCATCTGACTCCTGCTTCGTGCGTTGGGCACAACCTGCATAGCAGAAAGGATGAAATGGTCTGAAGTTCCAGACAAACAATAGACAGAAAGCAAAAAGTAAGAATATCCCACATAATTGTAAGAACCATGTTCCAGACTTCTGTGCACACAACAAATTAAACAAAGTACCGTATGTTATACAGTAGAAAATGAAATTCACATGCATCACATAAGGTCAACATTAGATTTGTGAAAGATCAAAGACTAAAATTTGATGCATATCTTAGATTCGTGAAAAAACAATTATAGAAAGGAAATTGCACGATTGACCCATCTGAGGACAGGCAAGTCAGGCAATGATAGTTTCAAAAATAAAAGTAAAATCAAATAGTAAGCAAGGATGTACCTCAATAATTCCTCTCCCTGGGCCAGTCGGAAGTACACCATAAGGAAACAAATAGAGATTAAGCCCAACAGCTTCAAAGATGTCCTTCAAAAGTGAAATAACTTGCAAAGCAAGAACGTCTTGTCGGCAGTCATCTCCAACCTATGTGGAAGCCCAGCTCCATCAGGCTATGTATACGATATTCTTAAGAGGAGATTTTCATTATATATCAAAATTCAACATTTATCAATTTTTATCAGAACCCTCCATAGTTTTTCTTTGCTACAACTAACTAAACAAAGGAAACAAGCAAAATTTCTAGATTGCAACAGTTCACCTCCATATGATGTAAACAAAGGTCAAAGGATTAAAAGTACATAGTGCACCTTCCCAATTGTAGAATACAGCAGCAAACCATAAAAAGACAAACAAAAAAGTATGTGTACCATTGTATTAACAAAGTTTTGGAAGGAATTCAAATTGAATCTGCTTAGCCAGCTTCCTACATGCTCCATAATAGATTAGACACACAGTCCTACAGTGCTTATCATTACAAAATTACCATTCAGAAGTCATGGTTATTTACAAGTGAGCTATGGTTTTACAGAATGGGGTTGCAAGATAAATCAGATAAACAACAACATTTTCACACAACAGATATTAAATATATAATGACTAGAGGAAGGATAAAAAGTTATCTGATTATGAGAGTGTTATGGACTACGTAAAGAATGAATTGCATCAGAATAAGGCTCTGAAGGTGGACAGATGGTCCAAAAACAACTACAGCCATTGACATAGGACTAAGATTGGATGTTCGTCTCTCAACTCAGCCTATTGTGCTGTTGCAAGATATTCTCACTGTTGCCAGTTCAGCAACCCTTTCCAGTTTTGTCTAACCTATATAGCCAAACATAATTAGTACATGTGAAGAGAAGTGTTAATCAAACCAAGCAATCCAAGCTTTTGGCTGACTCACACTGGAATGGAACTAACAAGCATTGCTGAAGCTTGCACTTGTACGAGCTTTCTAGTCCAAAAGCTCAGGCAAGATATGAAAATTAATAGGACCTTCCTCTCCTCACTCAGGTACTCTACCAAAGTTAAACAATTATATGTTCCGAGAATATGCCATATACCTTGAAAATGCAAGCTTGGGGTTTTATATCTTTGTGATCCCCATCGCGATCCACCACATTGAATGTGATCATTATAGGAACTTTTGCAGCTGACTGTAAAGGAATTCCACTATCAACCTGAATACCCCTGACAAGTTTACTAGGAGCCGTAGGAAGGTAAAGGTCATCTCCTTCCATTTGAATTTTCTCCAACTCCCTGTTTCAATATTAGAAATAATATCTTGTCAACATGGTTTAAATGGAGAATCAGCAAGCAATATATAAATCTATAAGTGCATGAGCCACAATTTCACGAGATATAGCCCAAAAGAAATACCTTCTTATGCCAGCTCGTCTTTCGTCTTTTGGAAGTGGAAAGAGAACACCAGATATAGATGTAACTTTGTCAAAGAAATCAAATTGTCTTTGAAACAAGTTAAGTGCTTTAGGATTGAAACCATCAATAATTCGTTGTCTAATGACAGGAAGTAGTGCCTGAAACGAGCTATTCTGCAGGGATAAAAAAACAAGCATTATGTAACCAATACGCATAACAAAAAACTGTGATGCTAAAAACTTCAAACTAGAACCAAATAGCAATTATGACATGAAAAGTATATATTGAAATTGTAGCATGGGAAACTTTCACTGTTGAGCACTGTTGATTCAGCAATGCAATTTTTTAGTGACTAAATCAGCTGAAAAGATTGTAAGCAAAACTCCTAAGAGATAACATGGAAACATCTGTTCAAAGAATACAAATGGCAAGCCCTTAAAAGAAAAGTAATGAAGACCCATGGTTGCTAGAAAAACCAACAATGCTGACAAATATGGTTTCCAATGCAACCTTAGAAGGAAATAGCTACAATAGTCATTATGTACACAGGTGCTTTGGGGTCAGATGAAATTATCCTTGGCCATCTCAGCAAATTCACGAATTTAACGTGGACTACTCTGAAGATACAACTACACTAGGGAAAAATTGGGTGGATGGGAAAATTCATGTGGGGGCTCAGAGATATTTGGATGAACTGTAAATAGCAACACTTTTGATTGCCAAAGCATCTCATGTTCATGCAAGAATATGCAACATCCAACATGAATGAAAACATTCTTTTTCCTAAGAAAAGGTGATTTTTTTCAGGAAACAGCAAAAGTTCCAGTATTAGAAAGTACATATAGCAGAGATATTATTATCAGACACCAAGTATCAGCATCTCCAAATATAAGATGTAGGAAGATTTGGTGAATCAGAACATAAACATAGACTTGCAATCAACAAGGAAGAATAAAATATTCTGCAGAGAATCAATACAGTTACCAATATGAGCTACAAAAGCTGTCCGAGCAACAGCATAAGATGGATCTTTAAAATAAATAAATAAAAATACATTAGTTACGAAAATGTCAAAAGAAAAGGAGAAAGTGAGAAAATTGCAGAAAAATTTTCTATTTAGTAATACAATTAGCATTGATTAGCAAAATCGGATAACCACCAATATGCTAAGAAATAGTAATTATGAAAACACATAATTCAATCTTCCTATCAATTGTGTCTGAACAATATACCGTAGCAGATGGTGCATCTTTCCCAGACTCAGAAACACAAGTCTCACCCTGCAAAAACGCATGCGGTTATATATAATTTAAAGCATCCTCACACTGCATAACAGGCTATTATAACATTTATTGAACAATCAATCATTCATTTAAGTTCAATTGTTTTCACCTGTAAATGCCATATCAATATATGAGCAAAAATATCACTCCTTTGTGCTGCTCTAAGCAAGTATCCTTCAACCAACCTCTGCAAGATGGAGATGGCCAACATGTAAGGAAAAGTTCATAATGATATTAGATGCTTGCAAGAAAATTTTCATATCATTGAAACTTAGTACGAGATTGGTCAGATGGTGAAGCTACAAACTTAAGATCAAATGTTTCTGTCTGTTGTTTGTTTTTCCCCTTTAATGTTGAATGTCAAGCAAAACTTATTTACTTAAAACTGCAAAGATGCATGGATTATATTTTACCAGATCAAGTATGTTTTAAGAGGCTTGACACAAATTAACCTGAACATCAAAAGTACAAAGAAAACCATGTCCAAGCTAACTATTAATTAACTTCCAGTTATACTAGGACTGACTTCTTTAGGTCATCAGATCATTCTGTTTGAAATCATACTAAAAACATAAGGTAAAATGAGGAACCCACCCCTTCATCGTATCTTAGTGCCTGTACCAGCTGAGGCATGAAGAATGTCACTCTCTCAGGCGGATAAGTTTCCAACACCCTGAGAACATAAGCCATGACTCGTGGGTGGCCTTTATATGCTGGAGTAAGGAACTCCAAAGCTTGAGTAATTGAACAAGCAGCCCAGTGTGGCAATTGTTGCAAAAGTGTCGAATTCTCATCCACTGATTTGGGGGTAACAAAATAAGGCAAAGCTTCAGGAATGCTGCGGATCTCCGAAATATGCAACTATGAGTGGAAAATAAAACGATAAGCAAAAATTAGTTTAATTCGTAAAGGGAGAATATAAAAACCAAGATGTAGACGAATGTCTTAACACAAAGTCCTCACCTACATCTTTCATTTTGCAAATTATTATTAGATGTCTAAATTAAAATTTCACATATTAAAAGCATCAAAACTGCACGCCAATATTATGAGTAGTCTAGAACAATCAATGGAACTGGAAACCATATTCTGAACCATAAGGCATTAACTACTGCTGTTACAGCACTTCTCATGTGTCAAAATTTACTTCCACCACATGAAATTATCAAAACATGTATGCTGAGCTTGCAAACAGAGCAAACTTCATTAACATACTTGAACAAGTTGGGTGATTTCAGTCTTCAGAGAAGAATTTGCTGGAAATCTTGCACCCACTGATAGAGCAATCCGAGGATCAACAGAAAAGGCAGTCCTTGCAAATTCTGCCCATTTCTCAGAGCTAATTTTAAGCCGAGAAGTGCTTTCCCTGTATATGGAAATAGACAAGAATATAAATACTCAAATAGGATGGTCACTGTTGATTATAGGATGAAAAAAGTTAACTGCAGTAATTTGAAAAAGTCGAAAATTACTTTGGCCCAACTGGTTGAGCCCAAACCTCAAGTCTGTCAGCCTCGTGCTGGCACAGCATCAGCAGTAACTGCCTCCGCTTCTCTCGTCCAACAGCATAGTTCTCCATCTGACCCCAGACAGGGTGATATTGATCCTTCTGCAGAACATAAGTATGTTGTCTCTAAGCTTCATAAACAATCCCATAAAAATTAAAAAAATGTCACAAAAGTTCTAGGGAATTTAGAGGCTGAACACTTCAACAGCTCCTGTATAGTTATCTTACCGCATCATGTAATGAGCTACCATTTTCAAGTCCCCGTGCTTTCTGATCGAGCTGGGGCATGTCCACCCGTTCATTTGAAAGATGATGGACGAATATTGAAACAGACTGAGCTTCACTCTGAGCGAAATGTTTGTTATTTAAATCATACCATTCAGGTTCATGAGCAAACCACCCTAAGGCAGCCCTGTTTTAGCCAAAATGAAAGTACACAATCATTCAGATAACAACATACTTCAAAATACTATAATTTAACTTATAAAGACAGAAAAACAGAGCTTAAAGGAACAGAAATTCTATGCATAAACAGAGATGACTGTGGAAGACCACTGAAATGTTCAAACATTTCAGAGATTTTGGATATCAAAGCTCAATATCATAATAGATAGGATCATGAAGTTGCAGAATTTTCAATGCCTCAAGCTCAGGACAGTACCCACCGAGATATATAACCATACTTGTGTGACATACAGAACATATCAAGTAAATCTGCCAATCCTTTTGTCAAAAAGTACAGAATATGAACAGTTCACTTCAAAGGATATCTATCATGTCAACCAAATCAAAGATCATGGTACTACATCTTTCAACTGAATTGCACCAAACAGACACATAAGTGTGAGTCTCTGCAGAAAAGTAGCATCTTATGGGAGACAAATATCACTTGAGACAGTGAATGATCTGTAAATAATATTTTTCAATTTTGTACCCATCCTTTGTATCAGACAAATGGAAATTAAATAGAAGCTCAAATTCTTGTGATTTGAACTCTTGTATCTACATATGGTCCATGAATACTTTTCTTAGAGCTTTTCCTGTAGGTTGCATCTAGATAAAATTATTTTTTCCAATAGGGGAAGAGAGAATTTGCAAACAAGAATATGCTTTTCCACTGCAATGTATATACACAAGTCTATAAACATGTTTAACAAGTAACAAGCTCACATAAGCTTCATGTGCAGATTTTGCTCCTGGACATCCAATCAAGTATCATCACGACCAAAATAAATTTACAAACGGACTGTTAGAAATGTGAATTGTATAAATACATTCATTAGTATAAAAAATATCAATGGAATACCGGCGATCAGATCAAGATAATAATCGAATAATTTTTCTTATAGGTCATACCTATATATCCTATCTTCTAGCAACTGAAGCCCTGATTTGAAGTTCTGAAGGTTCCCCTGCGTTTGGCATGAGCAAAATTTTAGGCCAAAAAGCATAAGAATGAAGAAAGTTCCTGTGGCAGCCGGATGCCGTGAAAAGTTCCAGGGGAGTTTTGTTGTTCCTTGTAACATCCGACCAAGTAGCAAAAGCTGTTCAACACTATCATGTCGAACTACCTGAAATGACAAAATTCCAAAGCACATAAATCAACATGTATTACTATGCTAATGTATAGCAGAAAGAACCACAATAAGGAGATTAGTAACTCATTGCTAAAGAGGGAAATGATATGCAACAGTTTCAACTTTAAGCATCTGGGACAGTATGTCTGGCAGAGAATCATAAAGTAACATTTGGAATCAGAGTGAAAATTTGATGCAGAAGGCAATAATGCAGAAGAAAGCATAAAAGAACAAATTTGTGATGCCTTACTTCGAACCGATCAATAAAAAATCCAAGCCACAGCCTGTGAGCCATTATCTGTTCAACACAGTCCTTCTCAGGCTGCGGTTCTGGCTCTCCAGGAGCAAGGTGGGGCCTCAAGTTGGCAGAAGGCCCAGAGCACCTTAAATCAGATGCAAAAAGGCCTCGCTTCGTGTCTATGGTCCATAACCATGCATCTACAAGCTCAGAAAGGACAAGAGATCCCAACCGAGGAGCAGCAGAAACTAACCATGTCCAGATATACACACCAGTCTCCACAGCATCAGGTGTGGATAGGTAAGCGGGACACCAGCAAAGAAGGCGTAGAAGTTGTGAAAAGCTCTCAGTGTTTGATTTTGACTCTGAATCCTGAGAAAAGTACGTTATACCATGTTCAACAAAAATAAAAACATAATTCGGTCACTAAATCAGACCAAGAGAAGCAGCAAATGAAGAGTTGTTTTACCAGATTCGACAGCAGCAAGGCAGTAGCTTGAGAACAAGTTTCACGAAAAGATGATTTGTCTACTTCGTCACCTTTCTCTGCAATATTTACAAACCTCTGAAGCAGCTTTACAAATTTGGAAAGCAATATCTCATTGAAGGATTCATTTTTGGGTTCTGGTGATTGTGCATAGTTTGCAAGGTCAAGATTGAGACCACTAGGAGATTGAGTAAGGCCACCAATGCTCTCATATAACCTTCTCATGCCAGCAATTTCTCCAGCATGGTTACACTTTGCTGTCGCGCTGACCATACCAGTGCCAAGAACCTCCAAATTGAATGCATCAGTCAATTTCAAGTTTCCTCCTGATGCTGCAGCAGCAGCAGCCATGACTGCAGGAATATTTGCAGTTTTTGTACCAACCCAACAATCATTTTTACCAGTACCAATCCTTATCTCAGACAAAAGAGAAACCACGTCAGCTGTAGGCTGTGTTCTCTGCCATGTATTAGCTTTACAGAGGTTTTCCTGAACATCATAGGCAATTAATAAGAAGTTGAGGGTAATAATGCATTTCCAGGAAACAATATCTCCTCTTTTGCCATTTGGGACCCCAAAAATGGACAAAGATCTAAGACAAATCATGAAGAAGGGAGAATGAGACCAAAATACACTTACTGTTAAAATACCAGCTAATATCCTCACAGCAAATTTAGCTAAACCCAACAACACTTCTAACTGATGACTGCACACAACCTAGACTAAATTGCAGACGGATGAAGGCTATAAACTTAACATTTTAGTGGCAATTTACAAATCAATTCATTTCTTACCAATAATAAGAGATTCAAATAATTTACTTATTACTTACTAACATAAAAGTGTGAAAGTAACGAAAGTATGTGAGAGGAGCACAACACCACAGAGCACATCATGACAAGCTAAAACAACATTTCATTCAGTACAAGGCATAAGGCTGAAACAAATAAACTAAAAAATTGCATATCTAATGACAGGACTAGATATATATGACAAATGGCACACATTACCATGTATGCAAAAGATTGGGCATCTTCTCAACTGGAGACAGAAGTTTGTGATACTAATAGGATGCAAGTATGGCCATTATAGAAAACAGATATAGTGAGAAGTCAACTTTCAGAGTTCTAAGATAAGTCCGTATAAGCCTATCTACATATTTGTTTGTAATCACAAACGCACTAAATCCAAATTTAAAACAGCTGAATCATAATAAGAAAAGCAATTATAATTTTATGATCAGCATCGAAAGAAAACATTCTAAGAACCAAATAGTTCTTTATTTACCTTTTATAACAATATATATATACACAGATAGATAGATAGATTGATCAATCGATATATATATATATATATATAGAGAGAGAGAGAGAGATTGCAAAAGAATTTTTCAATTTCAACCACTCACCAATCAGAAGTGTAGTTCTGAAGTATTCCCAGCTAAACAAGGAAGGCAATGTTGTTAAACATAAAGTAAACAATTTGTGCTAAATGAATTAAACTGAGCAGTATTTCATAATGTTGTTGAATACTCAAGTCCACCATGAAATAAATACTTGATATAATATTAGCTATTTCTCATTTTTCCGTACAAATGCATCAATGCCTTACTAATCATACTCATGGCATGTTCATTTTGCATCCCATGCAAACACAGAGGTAGAGAGGACATACTTAGAAACAAAATTTACATGATTAGACTTTCAAAAACAAAATAAAAGTAAATTAAGGATACTTCAAAAGGTTAGCTGAAATGAAGACCTCATGGAAACATGAGAAGAAGGCAAAAAGCTACAATTGTGGTAGTGGGACTTAAAAAGTTGCAGGAAAAATGAGCAGCCCTCTGGAATTCAACCTAGCAAGCTTTTTCCTATAGCTCGTTTTTTCAATAATTCCGTTTGAATTAATGCTTGCACATTTTTTGTATCCCATATTTAATCATTTAATAAAAATTTCCAATATTCAAAGATTTCCATCCCAATTTTCACAGATTAATCTCCGTGCACAAAAAGATTCAGCACCAATACTAAATTTGTGCGCCTCAAAAGAGGGACTCATGCATGAATGATGCTACTCAATAGGGAACAGCTTACAGCTAATAGTTGTTAGATGTGTAATGGTGGAGAAGAAGAAAATCAGATAAATATAAAAACACAACTGTCTCTGTTACAGCATAAAACAAGCACCTGCATATCTCCCACACAAACAAAATTTTGAAATAAAGAAAAGGTACAAACAAACTGCTAGGCATTCCAGCTGAAAAAAAAGAGGGACATAAAAGGAACAAAGAAGAAAAAAATGCAATAACTTGATATGACTTCCAGTTAAGTAAGAAATAAACCTGAAGAAGACCCTGACTAGTGCATGGAGCATGTGAAAGTGATACAATGATCCATTCCCGCACAATCTTTTGGTACAAAGAGCGGACATTGGCAACATAACCAGGATCACTCACTACAGCAGAAGGCGGATCATTATGCATGGAGAGTAGGAGGGAATCCAGACAAGATGAATTCCACAAAATCTGCTAGTCATGTGAACCATTTAGGTGTATTCTTGGAATGTCAAACAAGAAGTGAAAGACAAAACGACCATAGTGAAATTTTACCTGAGGAAATCTATCTCTAAGCTGAGTTAATAAACTAACAGAGATATCTCGCACATGCTCGTCCCTCTGAGACAAGTTTCTTATGAGGAAACAAGCATGGATAGAGAGAGTAGACTCTCTAACCTCAGCGTCTGGCCCAGTCTCAGCTGCACGATCCTCCTGCCACAAGTCGCATGGACCATGATATTTGGGAAATAACAAAGTAAATTTGAAACCGTTAAATGAACTAGATAACATAAATTAACCTTGGAAAGGTCCACCAGGCTCTCATTCACAGTTTTTTTCAGTGTCAGAATAAATTTGGGATAAAACCCACGTATTTTTTGCGAAGAAATTTGTGTCTGTACTATTGCGCCTTTTTGCTTCAATAGATTATACTGTGTTACGAGGCAATTTTACCTTTCTGTGGCCACAAAATAATCGCACATGCTTGTAACTCATTCCAATATGCATGAAAACTGATTAATAAAGCCTGTTCCCCATGTGATAGAGGTGACAGTGATGTGACACAGTCACTATCTAGTATTTCTTAGCCATTCCATCAAAACATTTTCAAGGATAATAAGTAATTCTTTTCCCCTTCACCGAGAGCAGTGTATTTTCCCAAAAGTTATGATACCTTCACGCAAACTACTTGTTTTAGCTTGTTAATAATGCTAAAAACATATATATCTAAATCATATAAAGAAATAATGACTTGTTGAAGAACAACCAATCAAGAAAATTATATACAAATGTTTAGACGTTATAAATTATTTGACACTCCAAAGATGCTCTCAAGCTCAGCTTTAAAATATGGAGCTCTATGCTCCTGCTCTGCATTTTAGTCACCTAGGGTGTGAGTGCAACATAATTCAAGTACAAAGAAACATCAACAAGAAACAAAATATACTTGTATAAATATTTGTAGTTTCAATGTACAACAACATAGCCTAATTCCATTGAATGGACAAAATACAAATTGTGATATACGAAGTATATACAGAATACTGCCAAGAGAATGTGAAATGTTCCAAGATGTGAATGACAACAAACAATATAGACAAACTATGCACAGCAGTTGTTTGACAAATCAAAGTAGCACAATGGTGATTCCCCATGGTGAACACAAACATTACTTATTTGCAATTGTGCCTGACACAACATCAAGGAACACTAACGCCAAATGCCATAATTCCTCTCTTTTACCTCTTTGTAAATATGCCTTGCTGGTCTAGGATTTGGAGGATGTGCAGACAGGCAAATGTAGATTAGATTTCAGTCAAAAATTGACGTAAGGACCCAAATTCATATTATGGGAAAGCAAGGTTAACTAGGGTAATAAGATGATCAATCAAATTCCCCCCATATTAATAGGCTTCGCTTAGAAAGATTAAATTAATACCAGATAGCTGTTTTTCTAAACACAAGACATAAACATCACAGTAATGCAGTGTCACTCAAAAATTTATCGAGGATGAATATTATCTCCATAAGAGCACTAAACTGTAACAGTATAAAACTGAAAGGAATATTCACAAGAAATCAATAGTCAAGTTTGTCGCACATGCACATGTGCATGTGTGCATATATAAACAAGAAAAAGAAGAAGGGAGGATGAGGAGTAGATTACCAGCCAATTTGTTGCTGTCTCAAATGACCGATGGACAATAGCAGTCAAACACTGGGAGACAGCAGGCATAAGATTAGGACTTCTTAGGTATTCAAAGACACAACTGAAAGCACTTCGAGAAGCATTTGAACTTAGGCCTCCATTTAGAATACCACCGTTGCTGCTAAATCGAATTATCTCCAGAAATGCAACAGCTAAAAGATAGGTTGCTTTGACGCCTGTAGAAGTCAGACATATGGTATCCATCTTTCAGGATTGGAACAACCCTTACAGTCTTCCCACAAAAAGATAAAATAAGAGAAAATTTCTGATTAATTGCCAAGTATAGAACCTCATTGATCTAATAAACAAAGAATCAGACCTGAAATTGTACTCATTGCAGAAACCTCCACTCGTCCACCTAAAGCAGCAGAAAGAGCAGTTCTTTGATTCACAGCAGCTTTCTCATTTCCACTCCCTCGCCGACTGCCTGGGTTGTGAAGAGCATTAAGCTCCAACTCATCTTCAAGCCATTTCACAGAGCTCACAACCTGAACACAGTTTTCTCTCAGAACTCAAAAAAAGAGTAATTAAATTGAAATAGAAAAATGCACTCATTTAACATGATACTGAAAATTATTACTTAATTGCACAAATCAAGCAAGGATAGAATATCTAAATAATATGATCTCCCCATGCTTTCCACGAATTGGACGCAAGACGCATGCCGAGAACTATTTCGCATATTTGAGACGAAACCTCATCTTCAGCCTGACAAGTTCTGTTTTCTTACTAACTGTAGAAAATAAAGTGAAAACAGTGTCTCTTCCATCATTCTTCCTCCATGTAAAATGAACTAGACTCTTAAATATAAAGGTCAAAGGGCCCTACAATAGAACTCTGCACTGCTAACTTACGTACCCAGGGATATGAGCATGTCATTCAACATCCTAACCAGAGACTTAACAGAATAAAAATCTCTGTGAGATTGATTTGACAATTGAATGGATGATGAGGAACACAAGGTACAAACTGCTTTGAGCTGAATAGCTAAAAATATTGCCAAGAACACATTGCATACTAAATTTCCAAGGTATATGCTGCTTTGAACTGAATAGCTAAAAATGTTGCCAAGAACACATTCCATACTATATTTCTTATAACCTGCAAAAGAGAAACGCAGAAGGTGTTCTCCCCCATTTAACACCTTTCCTTCCACCAGCTCCTTGAACACACAACAGATTCAATGTATAAGACACCATTCGCAACATTTGAGTTTGAGCAATTGAGAGAGTGATGGGAGAGAAGAGAGATTCGGAGACAGACTGATCCCATGATATAATCATCACGTACTGCAATATCATCATATCACTTACAAACAAATTCTAAGCAATGAAAGGGTCCAATGCAATTCTTGGCCTCATGCACATGACATACTCAGAGAGGAACCAATATCATGCTTAGTAATTCGTATGATAAGGACAAACAAACTTGATGCTTACTGAGGCTACATATATTAGAGATGCTGTCAAGAACCAGGAATGGAAATTAAAGGTAAGAAAATAACAGTTCTACCATAATGAGGATCAAGCACAGGCATATTGATGACTAAAATAAATTGTTAAACAGTATATGGCCAATTATTTTTTATGCATATTTCAAGAGCAAAGGGCCAAGTTCCAGGATGGTCAACACATAAGTCATAAAATTACTATAATAAGTGAAGTTCCTTACGAGAGGTGGGGTCCCTTGTGAAATGCGCTGAACAGCAGATGACCATGATGAATTCCACATGTATGGCCCCCCAACAGCTTGGAGGGCAATGGTGCCCATGCTGCCTACACTATTAAGTGTGGTTGAAACTGATTTTGTCGTAGCCCGAGTTTTCTGTATTGGAGGTGCTAAGCCAAAGAGAGCAATATAGAACCACAAGTTCCGAAACAGCTTCAAAAGTGAAGGTTCCACATCTATACTGGGATCAAAGTCTGAACATATTTCAGCCACGGCCGGCAAAAGGGGGCCCAGAAAATCTGCCCCACTCCTGAAATATTGATTTCACCAGTTAGAAAATTACTCAGCACTTCCAGTTCAATAATGACATAGTAAGAAGTCAGTTGCAGAAATTTACCTCCCACTTTTCGACTCTGCAGCCAGGCCCACATCTGAGCACAGTGACAGCAAACGATGACGGTAATCTGAACGCAATTTATTACACGTAATGCCTCTCGCAATTAACAAAAATCCTGCAGGTAAAGTCTAGAGTGTAATTTAACCAGTGAGCATCATTTGTTACATCAAAATTCTTCTCTAACAAATTATCAAATAATGTAATGAGAAGTTAAAATATACCTCAACACGTTCCGTTGTGGCTTCAGGTGCCTGAGTTCTACTTTCAGCAGAGCCAACACTGGCGAGTTTTCCCAAGTAGCTCCTAGTCATCAAAACCACAGCTTCACGGTAGGACTTGTCAAAACCTAAACTCGCCATGCGAGAAACACCATCAAGAAGCTGCAGTAACTCAACAAAAGCAGGTTGAGAAAATCATGCACAAAGAAATTTAGAGCGGAAATTAACAATAAAATTGTTTCTGAAAGAAGATGCAAGAATATTTTTCTTTCCTTTAATTGGTTCCTTTTATAAATGACATAGTAAGGGAGCTCGAAAGAAAAAAAAATGCAAAATTATAACGCTGCAAAGAGATAGGAACATACTCGGAGTCTCAATAAGCCAGGAGTTGAAGCATCACCCTCTTCTAAACTCTCAATAAAAAGGGGTAATATCATGTCAATGACTTCAGGCTTCTTAAGAGAAACATTCAATTCAGCTAACAAACGTATGACATTCAGCTGTACAGGTGGAGCTCCCTGCTTCTCTTTTCCATCCTGAAAGGCAAACAAGAATTAAAGAACACATGGGATAAACAATAGAATTACCACAAGATTTAAACATCTGGCCACAGGCATGAAAATCTTGGTCTAAAATCAATATAGATTGGCCTGGTAAACAGCAGATTTAAGTAGTTTGCAATATTTGCAAATGATGGGAGATTGCATTGCATTGCAATTAAAGGACCAGACAGAACCTCCAATAATCTGTATGGAATCAGCATATAAGATTCCAATTAGTTCAACACTCTAGACCACTTCACATGACAATAAATGTAAAATTAAGTGTTCAACTATTTCCCTATAAGTGACTGAAACTAAAAACTATATTTAGAATTGACATGACATCCCTTAATGGCCTAATGTGATGTTTCCTTTCCCTTCTATTTTGATCAAATATTTATTATCGAGAGAATATGACAGCTTTAGTTTCAACTTAAAACATTGTCACATTCAATGCTGATCAATATCAGGCTCTCATAATCCACATAGCAACAGTAAATATGATTCATGAAAGCATCACCTTTGAATCCTAATAGCATGCCAAAATTACAATTATTCATATGCAAGTCTAAATAAAATTTGCATCATCCCAAACCTGAAATCATATATCAAGAAGATGTTTATTTCACGCCCTTTAGATCAATAATAAACTGGAATTAAGGCAATTGATATATTATTCAATATTTCTCATGTCCCACTAAAGGAACCCTCACCTCAAAGAGAATCTATATTCCAAAGCTGCATCAATTGAAACATGAATACAGACACTTATTACTACTTCAAAAATAAATCACAAGAATAATTCCAGAAAATCATGTCTATGTGTAAAAAGTTTAACAAATATATAAATTTCTAATAACTATAGATTGCACTATATGATTATTTGGTTAAAGTCAGTGTTCCGAGAGTGTATAGCAAACCTAATGATCTTTTCTGCATATTGACAGGTTTGAATGTGTGAATTGCAAGTGGTGATTTACTGCTTCCTAAGGGTAATTTCAAACTTCTTTCGTTCAGGGGAGCAAAGTATAGAGCACGAATGTGGGCTCAGAGACGAATGTGGGTTAAAGTAGGTTAAAGTGGGTTAAAGAGACAAAGTATCCAACCGAAGGAACAAAGATGGCAGCAATGACCAAACGAATAGAACATTGCCAATTGTGAATGCAGCTAAGATTACCATATGGAAAGCTACTAAGTGACACTAACCTCTTCTTCATGATCATTTTGTTCTCGAATACTAGTAGCCAATCCCATGATAAAAGTGTCCACAGGAGACCGGTCCCTGGCCCATCCAAATTCAACAATCTCACAGCATGTTTTCAAGACACTTTCAAACATGGATCCCTGGCTGCTGGCCCATGTGTCAGCCTGCTTATAGTCGACAGGAAAAATGCATTAGTGAAACTCTACGATCATCAAGGAGCAATAATCCCACAAAAGAGAGAAATTTACCTGCACACAGGTAGCCAGCACAAGGGGTTTAAAACAAATGAGCAGAGTTCGGAGGAGCTGACCACCACGAGTAATAGCTGCTTGAGAAATCCCAGAGAGCAAACAACCAAAAAGCTCTTCACAAGCTCTCAATTTTCTCCACACAGAGAACAAACAGGCCTCAGCAGCCTCTATCAATAATGCAAGAGCTCCGTACAACAATCTCTTTGATGACTTTCCTTCAGTGTCGAGAGATGCCAGAGTCTTAATTTGCAACCTTGCAGCAGCTTGGTAAACTGACAGTTTTTTGTTGATCCTAACTTTCAGCAA
Source organism: Jacaranda copaia (assembly GCA_014898725.1). NCBI lineage: Eukaryota > Viridiplantae > Streptophyta > Magnoliopsida > Lamiales > Bignoniaceae > Jacaranda > Jacaranda copaia. Next base: position 360,227 of record JACGDI010005341.1, on the reverse strand, counting down.
ATGCCCTTGCTCAGACCAATCACGCTTCCTTATCTGTCCACGCAACAAAATAATATAAATATTCATTACATTACTTTTTGCCTGATTTTAAGCACTTCGAATTTCCAATACAACCACCTAGACACACAACTGTTTAAGTTTATTCAATTTTATTTACCTTTAAAAAAGCAATCATTAGTTGGAGTTGATCCTTCGCTATTCCTCTCACTTGCTCCATAAGCTGGGCATCGATGGCCACCTTACTGAATACATGTCCAATTATCTTAAAAGCAATCTCCTGTTTTTCAAGACTTTCCACTGACTCCTCCTCAAACAATACCAAAACCTTCTTATATGCAGCAGTACCACCTCCATCGCCATCATTAAATCCAAGGCTAGGACCAAACAAATCCCCATTGCTCTTCCATGCAATGCTGCCCCCATTCACCACAATCCCCTTCGATGACGACCCATCATCCTTTGAAGCTGCGCTGCTTGATGACTCCACGGAAACAATGCTGACCTCAACACCAGGAGACTGATAATGGTTCACGCTCAGGGGAGAGCTCTGGGCGGAAGTTGCATCAGGGGTCGTAGATATCACCTCCCTTGGAGAACTTGGAACTGTTATTTCAAACCGATCGAGAAGAATAGAAATCAATTTATTCGCATCAGAAGGCAGAATCGGAGGGAAGTTCGAACACAAGGAGTTCAGAAAAACCCTAGAAACACTAGAATCTGCATAGCTGATCGTCTGAATCACAATTTCCCCCGTGAATACAGCCACATCGGTAGCGAAATCAGGAGACTGTTCAGCTGCTTTTGCAATGTAATTCAAGAAATCATTGAAGAACGAAGAAACCGGCTCAGAGGAAAAAGCCTGCGGCCAGAAATTAAGATTAAAGGATGAAGGGATTGAGCGGTAAAACGCGAGGAGCAGTGATTTGGGCGTTTCGTGATTGGAATTCGGGCATTTGGAGAGGAATCTCGCCACCGCGAGTATGGCATGGAGCTGAGACCTCGAAACCCTAGGCGATCCAACTAGTAGCGACTCCGCCGGCGGGCAACGGCTGCAAATCCACGCGATCTTTTCAGGAAATTGCGTCGGATTTTGCGCAATTAAATCGCAGAGCTCCACCAACGACTCCATCACTCGGAACCCGACTCCGATTCGTAAAGATTCTCAGGATTTCAACTAAATTCTCATTGATCGGGTAATGTAGGTAACGGTAAACGGCAATGAGTAAATGCAGTGACTTTGAAAACGAAATGCGAGGAGATTAGGGTTTATCAGTAGCTGCAGAAGGCGGGAGAACCGATGGCGCTGACGAAACGGCGTCGTGAAGTCGCTGTCGCTCTTCGTCTTCGCCCTGAGTGGCGCTGGGGTTGAGGGCACACGTTACCGCGCCTCCGTTTTTTCAGATCTTTTTGTTTTTTGTCTCGGCTTTTTTCCTTTTCCAGTTTTTTTATCTGAGGAAAAAATTTAATTTTTGGTAGCTTTTTTATTTTATTCCCTTTTCATGTTACACACTTATCCCCCAGAAAATAGGAAAAAAAGCAATAACGTTAAAAAGGATTCTTTTCTTGTTTCATTTCGTTCAATTTGGTAAGTGTAGAGTTGCAATATTGCACTTACACCCTGAATTTATGAAAATACCTTATTTGCCCCAAAACAACATCTTTCCTCCTGTTTTCTGAATTCTAGTAGACACCCTAGATTTGTGGAAATACCTTATTAGCCCCAAAACAACACTTTTCCTCCTATTAGCCCCAAGTACTCCTTAAAAGTTTCATTTTGTTGTTAGTCAACCTTGTCTTTGTAGTGTGGCGTGTGAATGTTTACTTTATGCTAACTTTATAATTTTATTAGAAATAGGGTAGGAGAACTCAATATTATATGATAGTCTCTTATTATTTGTACTTTCTGTATGACTTCCACAAATGAACATATTGTAAGAACGTAATAGAAATACATATATTTTCAATAAAATAGATTACAATTCAATTCAATAAACTATATCTTGTAAATATATTTTATATACAAATTAAAAAAAAAACTTGATGTAGTACTTAAGAATAAAACTGCATCAAGTTCTAATGAATCTCTACAGTAATGTATGAAAAAGGATGTATTTGAAAAATTAATACTTTTCATTTTTTATTTTTGAGTGTGTTTCAATTTTTTATCATCACTCACAGAATAAAAAGTACCTTAATACATATATATCTATTGTGTATTAAATTTGATTGAACGAATTGACGTAATCCCATGTATGCATTACCTATTAAATTTTGAGAAAAACAAAAATAGCAATGCTATCTAAAAAAAACTTATTTTTGATTAAATTCTAAATCTAAATTCTACATCCACAATCACATTACTTCACAAAATCAAGAGGATTTAAAAACATATATGAAAAAAATCAAATTTATGATGAAAAAATTACATATTAATATTTTGTTTTAATTCAAGCAAAGTTTGTTTCATTCATATTGGACATTACACTTTCAAACCTCCCCAAATTTTCACACCTAAAATTAATTTATTTGTAGCAAAATCTAGCCTAGCAAATTTTAGGGCTATTAATATATCGAATCTGAATTATGTCAGTCATATCGAATCTAAATTCGAACCTATCAAAATTCATATTCGACCTCATCTCGATATATTATAAAATATTTGTTAGCTGGTATTATATCTGAAATCAATGGATATTCAAAATTAATATCAAAATCAATATCAATGCCATCATATAAACATAAGCCAACATAATATACATATTTTATTTAAATTTTTTATTATTACTGTATATAAAAGTATTAAAAATAAAAATTTGTTAAGATTCAAATTCAAAATTTTAACGATTTAGATTAATTAATTCTATATCAGAACTATTTACTTTAATTCAAATATAAATATAAATATTAAATATTTTAATCGATTAAAAATTCTAAAAATTCAAATTAAAACTCTATTCATCACAATCCTTACTAATACTCCAAAAACTGATGTGGGCCATTTTGGGCTTATAAAATTTCCATATTTTGTCCTTCCCATTTTTGTGCCGCAAGGAAGGCACCCGGCCAACAATAAAAAGCCCTCGACTATTTCACCATCATTTTGCAACCGTCACTGCTACGCAGCTCAGCGCCAGAATTCTACCAGCAAGCAACTTTCGCCATTGGTGTTCTCTCAAGGTCCTTTTTCTTCTTATTTCTCTCTTTATTTCATGCGCCCAATTTTACGATAATTATTATTTTTTTATTGAGAAAAATGATTTTCTAAAAAGCAAATTCTATTCGAAAGAAGAAGACGAAGACGAAGAATGCCGTATTTTACCAGAAAAGAAGAAAAAATTCCATATAAAATTTAGATTCGCGAAGATCATTGTTTATTATGGGATTTCTCTAATCTGAGTGAAAATTTTGAGTTCATTTTTCATAATCCACATTCTTACGTTTTAATTTTATTTTATGGAATCGCAGAAATTGAATCGTCGAATGCAGGTAACGAGGAATAGAAATTGATTTGTATGCATTTGATTGTATTTTTTTTCCTTGTTATACTTATGTTGATTGCCCCATAAGAATCATGGAGGCAAGGCAATGAGGGTTTTTTTTTTTTTTAATAAATGGATTTCAAATATATTTTATATTCATTTTGATTTATTTTTCAAATATATAGCATGTAAATGAAAAATCTCATATTAAAATAATTTGAATTTTTTAACTCCAAATCTTTCTTCTAATTGGAAGCCTTCTTGTTTGAAATTTTGTAATTTTAAGAGAGTGTTTAATTATAATTATTTAAAATATTTTATAATTTCAAAATGTTAGATTTATTTTAGAAATAAAACTTTCAAATATTTGAATAAAGTGAAATTTTTGAACTTATATAACATTAATAATACCAAACCAAAAGCAACATAATGCCATTTCTTGTATTTGCATGTAATATCGAAATTGAGATAGTCTATCTCATTCTAGAATGCAATTTGTTAATATCTAAATTCAATATGTTTGCACCATACTTATTTATTTATTTATTTTTCTTATGAAGTGCATATTGTATACATTTTTTGGAATATTTTCCTAGTTAGATATTATTTTTCAACAATTAATTGTTTAATTGTTTTGCAGAAGTATGGAGAACATCATAGACTCTATTGACAGTGCATACAAAGAATTTATTAAGGAAATAACTAATTTCCTAGAAGTGAAACAAAATCTCGAAGAAAATAAAGATTTAGCTAGCGATGCTACCTTAGAAAGCTTGGCATACAAATGGGAATCATTCAAGATTGCATGCGATCGAGGGGATGAGTTTGTGAATTTCACAAAACAAAAAGTTTCAAATAGATTTGCTGCAAGTGATGTCATTTATGAAGAAACTGCTGATAAGTTTATTTTGGACAAATATGTTTTTAAAAATTCATAAGATTATCAATGATAAATTAGCATAAAAAATGCTTTTTACATAAATTCTAGGTGGATGATGATTTTTTAAAAGAGCATGATTGAATAATACTAATTTTTTTTCTTTTTTGTTTATTTTATGTTATTGATGTTTCTAAAGTTGTTTTGATTGTTAACTCTTGGTGTTCAATAAATTATTGCTCTATTTACTGTGACACTAATTTGATCCTCTTTAGTGGTATTAAATTTTTTCTCATATAAGCTTTTTAGAAGGTTGAGCAATCACGATGTTTCGAATTTGAATCATAACGAACTCTTAATATATGTATTTATATAAGTGAAGGGAATCAATTTTATTTGAAAACTAACATATAGACATGATTAAGATATAAATAACTCTATTCATACTATTTACTATTATAAAAAGTAAACATGATTTTGTTTTTTTCCATAAAATGAAAGTTATTTATTATATTTTTGCAAATTTATTTCTGATTTTTTTATAAAATAAACACAAGAATATGATATTGATGATTAAATTGAAAATCATATATATTATAGATAGTTCTTATGTAAATTTTGGATTTACCAAAACTATCCTACTACTTATTGTACTTATTCAATAAAATTATGTTATAATTGTAATATGTATGCCCAAAATAATCACTATATTGATAAGTTGTATGAACTTTTTTTATTTGAAATTTGAATATTACAATCACACATTTAAATATCAATTTTAATTATTTTATTTTCAAAATAGAGCAAACCCAAAATGCTTTATCAAACTCGGATGTTAGAAAAGTTGGGAGTTTAATCTCTATTGAACTTCAATATGAGAAATGTTGTAAGCTCAATTTGTATTCGAACACTAAGATTCAAAAATATGTTCACAATATATAATTCAATAACATCTAATAATATGTATTCAACATAATTGTGTATCCTATGTGTACAAAAAAGAAGAAGAAAGTCCAACATTATTTTTGTATAAAATTGCAAGGAAAAAAATGTCCAACATTATTTTTGTATAAAATTGTAAGGAAAAAAATGTCCAACATTAATTTTTCGTAAATTACTTTAAAGCGGTGACTATCCGGGCTATCCGGGCCGCCCCAACCAAAGAGCAGAGTCCAAACTTTTCGAATTCTTGAAGCACACTATTGAGCTCCTGGCCGAAAGAGCAAAGATCGCAAAACCCTCGGCAGAACATCCAGTGAATTCCAGGCACGGAAAATCTCTGAAGATATTTAAATATTTTCTCGATTACTATAATCTTAGTTTTTCTTTTTGAATACTTTTATTCTGTCCCCACGATTTGGTTTGTAGATTTTTCTTCGATTCTGATGTTGATTACCCTAATTAAACTCACTGAACGCGCCCCCGCTGAATAATTTGAATTAATTTCCGAATATTTCTTCCTGGGGTAGTCGCATTAATCGCCGTTGGCGACGCTATTTAATTTGAGTTTGAATTGTAGTCGTCGAATTGGTTATCGCCTGGAGGACCTTGGAAATTTTAGTCAATGTACGCTCCCCACCGCACTTTTGAAGCCTTTTCAGTGTTATTCGTATCAAGAAGCGTAGATTGAAAACAGATTCGCTGTCTATCATTACAAATTAAGTCAATTATTTAATTTTGTGGTTAAGCTTATGGATTGATAGTATGTAGAATTTTGAGCACAATAATTGACAAAATTAATAAATCAGATTTTCCCTTTTGGTCTTATTTCATGAACATTCTAATGAAATGAGGGACGAGAAAAATTTTGCTGATTCAAAGTGGTGATGTTGTGTACTGGTTTATTGGCATAAGGGACTGCATTTATTTATATTAGTGCTCTTTGCAGATCCTTACATGGACAGCATAGTAGATTCCTTGAGCAGCGCATATCAGGAGTTTATTTCAGCAGCAGCTAGAGTTTTAGAGGCAAAAGAAAGTTCTGGTGGCCAAAAAACTCCAGTGACTGATGTGGCACTTGAAAACTTTAAGCAACGGTGGGAATTGTTCAGAGTTGCTTGTGATCAAGCAGAAGAATTTGTGGAATCTGTGAAGCAAAGGATAGGGTCCGAGTGTCTTGTGGATGAGGCCACTGGCTCTGTCGCTACTAAACCGGGACAGACCGTTCCAAGTGGTCTTCCACCTATTAGTGCGGTACGCTTGGAGCAAATGAGTAAAGCCGTTAGATGTCTTGTAATTGAACTACAGCAAGGATCAGGGGCTGGAGGTGGTTCATCACACCACAACTCTGCTGCTCCTTTTGATGCTAGATTTACAGAAGATGCTGCTCAATAGGTATTACAAATGTGCATTTTATGATTTATTTAATTGCCTTGTGAGTACAAAACTGTTGTTCCAGAAGATGAACTGACTTGCTGGTTGCAAAAGAATGAAAAAGAGAGAAACTAAAGAAAAAATTCAGTTAAACTGTGCAAGGAACTTATCTTCCTCATGGTATGAAAGTTACGTGTGGTAGCTATGGAATGCTTAGCTGGAGGTTGAAAGTTGGACTGAGATACATTTCTTAATGCATCAGTTAGGAGAACTGGTTAAACTAATTATAATTGGGGAATAATTTGACTGTTTGCCTAACTCACATTGATTTATTGGAGAAAATTTGACCCTTTTTGTATAACATTGGAAACAATTTTTGGTTGAGCGCCGTGGAAGGAGTATTTACGTAGTCAGTTCCACAAAATCAGGATAATACATGTGTTTTGATTTTAAAATGTTAATATAGACCACCTGTAAATATACTGTTCAGGACTAAAAATGCTCCATATCCATTCTTTGATAGTTCTGTCTCTTGCTTGACATCATATATGTGATTCTCTTAGAGCTCACAATTGTTAACTGGCATGGATGTAAAAATGCCCCCATATCTTGCATATTGTTTGGTGGATCTTCCGAACTTTTGTTCACGACTTGGAAACAAATCTCTAAAGCTAGATTTCCTTTATTAGCCCTTTCCAATTGAGTCCCATTGTTAAAGGAGAGAATTTATGCCTTATGTGGTTGTCTTTGCAGGAGAGAAGGCGCCAGTCTTGTTGTTGTATTTGTAGGTAATTGACAGTTGTTGTTCATGTTAATCGGCATACTGTAAAGACCAGGAAACTTTTCTCCAGTCAGTTGTCTGTCACAATCCATAGCTGATAATGATCAAGAATGAAGCTCAAGGGTAGTGTGAAATCTTTGCAGCAATTCTTTCTCACTTCCTGTTTTTATACTATTATGGGCATGTTATCCCCCTTGCTACAGCACTTGCCCTGTTGTATTAAAACTTTATTCAGGTAATCTTCTTTAACTATGGAGTCAGAGACAGCACAATGCTATTATAGAAAGTGCATGTATGTTTTGTTTTATTTTTGATTGAAGGAAAAGGGGCAGCCAATGTAACAATCTTGATTATAGCTACTGCTTAAAGGGTAAGCTCGTCATTTTAGCCCATCAATATGCTTGTTACAATAAAGTGTCCCCACAAAAGATATGACTATTTCACAAATTACTATTGCAATTAAGTTCGAATTTATGACTTTCTTGTAGGAAGTTACGAGTCAGACAAATTGATCTATTGTCTCAAAAGACAAAGTGTATGAATGTGAAAGGTATGTAGAGTTGATACGCCTCCTCACATGTTGGAAGCCATATATGAAGTTTGTTGCTAGTAAATTATATCAAGATATCCCGACTTTGATTAATGATTTTATGTAGTCGAGAAATTTCAGTCAATTGTGGTGCCTATCCCATTCAATATATTTTCTAATTCAATTGAAAAACCCAATAAAAAACAATTGGCACCTATAGTCTGAGTTTTTCATCGACAACCCTGAAGTGATCAACAAATGATGTTTGTATGGTAGAGATACAACGTAACGTAGATAACTGGGCCCGTGACCGCTTATGGCCTAAATTCGTTGATAGAATGAAGAGCTAACTTCAAGCAAATAAATGAGGCGTACGTAGTGCTCACTCGTTCGCCTCGTTTTATCACACATCCAATGGAAACAAAACAATGATCGTGAGAGCTACAAGCAAAAATCTAAACCGTTTAGCAATTACTTAATGACTCAATAAGATTAGTCTTTATTTTATCATTTTTATTTTATTTTGATTAGGACTACAGTGGAATGGAGCAACAATTTTTGAGTTTGAGTTTAAAATATAAAGATCGCGAGCTCAACTAATTTAATATTTTGAGTTCAAACTTGACTCAATTCGATTCGTTAAATACAAATTGTAAGTTGAGTTTTAAATAATTGTGAGCTTCAACTCAAATTCAAAATGAAATAAAAAAATATTATTATATTATATATAACTCATTCAAATGTAGATACAACTAACCGCATTCGACTCGAATTAGAGATTGAGTTCGATGCAATTCGAACTTGATTTGTAAGGTTTGCGAGTTAGTTCGATTTATTTGCACTCTAATTCAATTAATTATTTATTAATTAAATTTAAATTAGTACATTATTTAAAAAATCAAAGTACCATAAAAATATTTATTTATTTTATACCGTACAAATTCTATCAGGTGTCAAAATCATTCATTTTTAGTATTTTTTTATTTTTTATTTTTATGAATCTCAAGTGTCAAAATCATTTGAGTACTACCAAATGGAAAATTCTCGGCCCCCCCCACACTAAAAACACATTCTGGACAAGTTTGATTGATGAATTTATATATAATTAAAAAATATATTTTTTCAATTAAATATTTAATTTATGAAATTATATACATACACACTCATAATTTATTATTAAGCTTGTAAATATAAATTTAATATATGATATTATTAATTTTATCCTCATTCGTAAAATAAATTACCCCACCTACCTATCACGAGTGAAATTTAAAATTCTACCGAACTTGCCAATAAGAAAGCGGGGATAAATGGTGCAACCAGAGTCATGCAGTGCAAGTGTGCCTGAAACAGGTGGAGAATAAAGGTAGCTTCGTCTCTCTTGATTTCCTCCCCATTTTTTCTTCATTGCTTCTAAATCTTTTCTCATGATCATAATATTGCCTTTTTGGCTATGTCCTCGCTGTAATTTGCTCCAGTTTGGGTCTTGTTTTGGCTGGATTATCGAGGGAAATTGCACTGATTAGTAACAGTAACTTGTGTGTTCTGTTCTCATTTTTATGTTAGGCATTTTCCAAAATCAGACATGCTGGCGCTTGACTTAGTTCGTCTGATCGTTTTCCTTCGCCGGCTCGAATCGAAGTTAGTTGCTGTCTTTCTTTGCGCTGAAATTTTTCTTTGAATTTGTTCGAAATTGTTGTATTAGCTGTTATTTGTGGTTGTAGTTATGCTTTTGTTAACATGATTCTGCCAGTGTTTTTAGGATTGTTTTTGTTTAATCCAAGGAATTTCGTGTCAATGATTTTTCAATTGGGGATGTTTGCAGAATATTGGATGTTGGGGATGAAGTAGAGAAGGTCTACGCAAGGGTCTCCTCGGTAAGTGATTTCACTTGTCAATTCATTTCTTTTGGATTACTTGTTTTAAAATATATTTGTTTTCATCGCACTGTACGAATCATGTCACCTGAGCAGAGTGTGAATATTGAAATAATGTATCCACAATTTTGCATGAAAAAACTAGATGTACATAAGAACTTTTCATTGTTTTGGTGCAATATCGTTGCTTGATAATTGGAAGGTGACATGGGGTTCAGTTTTTCAGTTTTTTTTTTTTAAATATATCTCTATATATAGATATAATTTGCTTTTGTGTGGGGACAGGGCAGAGGTTTGATCCATTGACGATAATTGTATACAGTTGAATCGTGATGTCATAGAAGCTGTTCTACTAATTGTGGTCTACTGATAGGTTTAGGCTGGTGTACACGTACTGGTTTGCTGACTGCCATTATTAAATTACAGCTTACTATTATTATTATTAAAATAAATGATGCATATGCAACTAATGCAAGTAAAATTCTAGCTCTGGTAATAATATAGTTTAAAGGAAAAGTTACAGATAGGTGTTCATGAGTTGGAATTTGAAAGAGATCCCAATGAACATGTAATTAACAAGACAGATGCAAGTTAACACTGGTAGAGAGGTACAAGTTTAGGTTAGTGACTCAAATTTGTGAAATCCGGTTGACACGTCTTGAGGAAGAAATGCTGATTTCTCACATATCCTATTAATGACAGGGAAGAAAATGAATTGAGTCTGAAAGAGGGTTATTATTTTTTGGTCGGGGGGGGGGGGG
>JACGDI010005341.1:287993-332645 GCA_014898725.1 Jacaranda copaia | reverse complement strand
ACACACACACACACACTCTCTCTCTCTTCAGATATTTGTGTATCAGTTCTTTCATGCTAGAAATTTACTTGAACAATAAAACATCTGCTGTTTTATTGGTTAAATTCTATTTAAGTCCTTATGACGGTTGCATGATCATATATACTTCCATGCTGCTACTTAACAAACTTATTGGGGACAGATACCAGGTGTGCCCATCATATATTGTCTCAGAAATGCTCTCTTTCTGGAGCGCCCATCAACATTTCAACATGAGTTTGCAAAGAATGCTGAAGAAGAACGGTCACATATGACTGACTTGGAGTACAAGATGCTAAAGGTAAAAAAGAAAAGGGCGGCTACTGATGATGGAGCCAGGGATTCTTCTGATGCAAATGAAGATAATGAAGATCATGTTTTAGAGACTCAGGATGCCAAGACGACTGTTAAAAGAAACAGAATAGACACAGAGGATAAAGTTCAGTTCAAGCGAAAGAAAGCTAAGGTTAGAAATTGAGATCTTTCCTCCCACTGCCCCCCTCCTATTGTCTGTAGAACAATATTGTGAGCTATGCTTTGATTCCTTGCCCAGTTTTGTAAATATATTTGTTGCTGCTGCTTATTCGTGGGCAGATGTGAAATTTCTTTTAATAAGGTGGTGTTGCTTATATGCCTGCGACCATCCCCAGTGCCAACCCAAACTACCCTCGGGCTTGGGTGGGTGGGTGGAGGTGAACCAAAAAAGGGCGGGTAACTGGTAGTCTTTGATCTTTCCAAATGAACACAGAGTTTATGCATTGTTTTGGTTTCATGCAGGGTCCAAACCCTCTTTCATGCAAGAAGAAAAAAGTCCAAGGGAATAAAGATTCTGCTCCAGGGAAGGTCTGTTGATATTAATGGTTTTCAAATGCCTTTTATTTGTTTTCTTTTGGAAATTCATTTATAATTATATATTTAAAGCATTTGGTTAACATAAATAACTATGTATTCAAATGATCACTAAGATGATGGTTTGCACCCACTTGCATTAAGGGGTTCATATTATTCTGGTAGAAACTCTTAGTCAGTTGATTGACATCTTTGTGTTGCAAATAGCATTAGAATATAGACATTGAAATAAAAGATCATTGTAAACTAAACGGGGTAAAGTAGCTTTAAAGGAATGCATATTTGGTGAATATGATCTCTTATCAATCTGAGGTGTTTTGTTATTTTCACCAATTAACTTTATGCTTTTTTGAGTAATAAGCTAAACAAGTTTGTTTTATCTCTTTCTCGAAGCTCAGAAATGCCAGTTATCGTATAGGTAATATCTCTTGAGTCTAATTGAGCTGGAGGTGCCCTCAACTGGACTACAAACGGGACTTCATTTGGTCCATGTGAAAGATGAGCTTTCTTAGAATCAATTACTTAGTGATTTTTAGTTGACAGGGTTGCTACATAGCTGTGCTAGATCAATTTCTAATTGTGCCTAATAGCATGATTAATAATGAATACATCATACAATCAATAACACATATGCCATGCCGTAGAAAAGTAATTCCTCTAAGCATAATTGCATTTTTCCCAAGGTTTACTGGGATTGGGATTTATATATATCTTTGTTTTTTTCCGCTCCTATTGTCTTAGGTAACTGATCAGAATACATGTCGCTTTAAGTTTTTTTGAATTACCTTTATCTGGTCTGAGAAGTGAATTTTGATTGCAGGAAAGGAGTGTTGATAACAGCACAAGAAATAGAAGTAGGAAACGCAAGAGGCCGAGGAAAATCAAAAATACCACAGAGCCAATTGTTTAGTGATATATGGTGGACTTTTTGATCTCAAAAAGACTTCATAACATGTACTAGAGCTTGTTGTGGGTTGACTGAGTCCAACTTTTGCTGAGATACAGTTACGGTGCATTACGGATGAGTTTAAATTCTTATAGTATTAGTAGTTTTTTTCAATATATATGGTAACATGTTCTGTCTTTCATGCTTTTCCTGGGGTTTATTGCTGTTAATAAGATACACATATATCAATGCAACACAAATACATTGAAGCACAAAGCATATGACTAAACAATAGGAATGCGGACACCATCTCTGAACTCAGTTATCTTTGAAACCTTTATGCCTGCATCAAAGTACTCGAAGTAACCAGCACAAAATTATCTGCTGGAAAGAAATGACAGACAGGGGAGGACCCTGGTTCAATCCCGAGCACCTGGAAGGACACGTGATTACTGCTCCACTGGGAGGTATCCATGTGGCAGACAGCAATAGCTTCAACCTTATCACCATTCTCCCCAGAAAGTGAAACTATAAACACCTTGCTTTGACTCTCTTGGTAATGGCAATAGAAAACTGCATAAGGGTAAGGCATGGTATGACATGCCACCATCTTGGGGGCTGGAATTTTCTGGATTCCCATTATTGTATACTTCTGTAACAGGGTATTAGACTGTGTAAGATGAGTTGTGGAGAGAACTCTGATCTCTGTTTCTGAATCGAGGATCTTTTTTGTGAAATCGAGCATTGATTCCCAAGATGTTGCACATAGTTTGGTCTCACCCTTGATGGGCTTTGTCTCACATTGTCTTAGTGTGTCTTCCATGGCAATGGCTTGAGGAGACCCTTGAGAGAATGAGAAGAAGTGGAGTAGGTTCTCGAGTTTTTGGGATGAGAAAGGAATTGAATTAGCTTCTTCTCTCGAGAGTAAATGAGAAGAGGCATCTAATTCCCTTCTTGGGAAGTAGATTGGCATTGTGTTCCCCTGTTTCAGGTCCTCCACAAAGAAGAACACTATCAGTGAAGAATCCATGTGGTGCATGTGGGACGAAGAATGGGAATTAACTTGCTCTATGCGAATATCTGCAGGAGTATTATGCTTGTGGATTCTGGAGCTACTCAGAATTTCACCATCCATTGCTGTTGAACCATTTCCATTGCAAGCTCCCTGCCAATGATCACAGGTATTAGAATTCATTATATAAGCTTTTCTTCAAGTAAAGCAATTTGGTTTTAACTTTAATGCTCTATTTGTATCAAGCATTGAATATTTGAGAGATGGTTTTTGAGAATTGAGAAATTACCAGTAGAATCAGGAGATGAAGCAAGAGACTGCTAAGTGCTAGCTTTACGTCCATTGGAACTTCTTTGTGGTTTTGCCTCCAAATTTTTCTGGGTGGGGGAAGATTTTAACTCAGTCCTGATATCCGGTCATAGTGTGAGTGTGTGTGTTGCGTGTAATAATTGAATATTTTGATTGAATTTGGTTTAAAGATAACCAAGGGTTATCTAGATTATGACAGGTATGAAGTGATGAGGAATCTTTATTGATTATTTTGGGTCCCAAAATAGAAATATGTCCCCAAAATAATGAGACAGTTGAAATTGCTTATTTTTGTACTGTTCAGTCCCTTGAAGATATAATATAAGGAGAGGTTCTAAAGTACCCTAAATACCCCCTGAATTAGCCTCAAGTAGCAAATGCTATGATGTTTTCTCGTGGAACCTGTAGCTTTTGAAGTTCATTAATTAAGTGTACAAGCTGAAACTGAATTGTCGACTGGATCTGGACCAGATTATGGCTTATGCGAATGTTTAATTGATTTTACCTGCAATTTGATTGCTTTAAGTTATTACATTAAGTCTCAGAATGCAAATACCCGTGAAGATTTAGCTGATTAGGATGAATTCATGTGTTTCATGTGATAAGTATAAATTATGATAGATTTTAATATTGTTGTCTTGTCTACATTTTGTTGCAGTTATTATTGTAAGAAAAATGGGATTGTGATTTATGCAAATGATTTTTTGTTTTCATTTTAAAATGGTGTAATTTATGTCTTAGCATACATTCTGCACCTAATGTTAGTATTAAATTGATTATGAGAAAGCATGGATTATTAGCCATTAGCTAACTTACGTTCTTCTCCCTATAAATAGCAAGTGTCTGAATTTTACTAGGAATTCAAGTCATGAAGAGAGTACTTCGATTTTGTTGAAAAATATGATTCTCCTGGGCTGGTATGCCCCTATCTCTTGTTTTTTCAGTTTAGTTCAATTCAATTCAATCTTTATTCTTATCATTTTTTCGACCAGAAAATCTTGATAATTATATTTAGTCACTCATAATATCCAGATATGTAAGTCCGAATTGTGTAGAATATTGTTCCATTGGCACGTTTTTGTGGGATGTTTTGTCCTTATAAAAAGGGTCTCAACAAGTGACTATAGAAAATAATTTAAAGGTTTCTTTATGATCGTCAATTCATCCAATATGGAATAAGATGGTATTATTGGTAAAGACTTTGAAAAGTGCGTGACAATAAAAGTTCAAATATGGCGTGCGAAAAAGAAAAAAAAAGTAGAAGAGAAGAGAAAAGAAAAGAAAGGTTTTTTCTTTTTTGTCATTTGCTGTATATTCCAATGGCAAATAATAAAAAATGCTGTATTAATTGATAAGATGGTTGGATTTTATTTTTGCTCGTCCATTATTGATCTGCAGCCCTGTTGCTGGTACAAAACAAAGATAAGGATATCTCTTGCTTTCTTGTTATAAATATTTTGAAATTATTGGCGACCTAATAGAGTCTGCTTCTTATCTTCATGAACATGGTGGTTCAATGATACTAGCAAAAACGTCGTGTATCAATAATGTTATTATTTCATTATGCATGGTGGTTCAATAATACTAGCAAAATCGTCGTGTATCAATAATGTTATTATTTCATTATGCATGGTATTGCTGTTCCTAATAAATTTAGGGTTAGTTTGATTGTAATGATAAGGTGAGATATGATGTTTTTACCTTACTTTATCATTCGTTTGGTTTGAGTAACAATAAATATTTAGGTGAGTATGAATATCAAAAGCTCATATGTAGATGTGCAATTATTATGATAAATTAACCTGTAATTTCTATAGGTTTATTTCTTATGTTAATTAAATTATACTACAATGATAAATAATTATGAGATAATTTAAAAATTCAACCAAACTAGCCCTCACACTATAAGTGGCGAGGTAGGCTAAACTTTTCATCGGACGAAAGAAGGGGCTTTAAGTGGAAATGAATTTTTTTTAGTCAGCTTAAAATTACATCCATTTCTCCTTCCCCTTGTAAGCAGCGGGCATGATTTTTGCAAGAATACGAATTCATTTGGAACTTGTTTGCTTGTTTTGATATTTTATTATAAATATATAATTTAATTTATTTTTAAAAGCTGTTGATACAATGAGGGTCTCGCATGTATTTAAAACCAATCTTGATTTGTGTATTAAGGTCTTGGACTATGATATATTTTCCAACCTAAGTTGGAATAAATTATCGTTTGTCAAATGAGATAATTATGCCAAGCAAATAATTAAAGTTGGATATTAAATTATTTAAAATATGCAAATAAATATTAGATATGATGCATAATAACCATTATTTGTTCGTCATGTATACCATGTCTAATCCAAAACAGTAAGTAAACGAGCTCTTGGAGTAGTAGTTTTATTAGAAGAAATGAAACCCCTTTTCCTTTTAGTTGGCCTCCTCTCTCTTGCCCTGGTATGCAAAAGCATTAGTTCAATAGAAAAATTATATGTATCCACACTCCAATGCCCCTCCTCTCTCTCATTTTCCTCCTTATCACTTGAATTTCTTGAAAATCTTGTTTGCATTTTCTCGATATTATATTATGTTATAGATTTAGTTTCTTAGAAATATTTGAGTGAGTTTATAAATTTTTTATAAATGCTTGAAAGCTTATAAAATATAATAAAATATTTGATAATTTTTTCAAGAAAAAAAACTTACAAACTCCCAAAATAAAATGTGAGGATCTTATAATTTTTCTTTTAGGTAAGTAAGAGTCTTTAATTCATTTTAAAGATGTAAATAATTCATTTAATTTTAAATACTTTAACTACAAAATTATCTTTACAACATCTTATGAAATTCATAATCTTATTTCATTCAAATATTTCAAGAATTTATAAAATAACATCACAATATTTTATAAACTCTGAAATTATTTTATAAAATATTTTAATTAAATTCACCTAAACACCCTCTAAAGTAGAAAAACCCAACCAAAAAATCAGAGAGATATACAATACAATCCATAATAATTTTGTTATTATTCCATACTATTGTGGTTTCATTAATTGCGTTGAGTATTGTTCCATTCCACGCTTTGTTGGATGTTTTGTCCTTGTAAAAAAGTGTCTTGACAAATAACCGAAGGAAAACTCTACTCTCAATTTGTCCAATATGAAATAAGTTGATATTGTTAGCCTGAAAATTTTCACATACCACTTAATTAGTAAAGCAAAGCTTTGAAAGTGAGTGATGATAAATGTCCAAATATGGCATGCAGAAAAAGAAAAGAAGGGCATTTTTGCCATTTGCATGTATGTCCCCAAGGCAAATAATGAAAGATATTATGGCTATGTTTGGTTGTGAATTGAGGTATTTTGCTAAATTTTTTTTGCAAAATGATTTTTGGGAATTGGAGTTGGGAAATATGATAGTTGTTTGTTTATATTTTAAGTCGTAGGTAGAGTTTAAATTGAAAGAAAATTGTTTGTATGTTTGTATTTTGAGAGGGGACAAAATGTTACATCAATAATTTTTTTGTTGAGTTGGAAGAGTGAAATTATTATTTTAAAATTATTTATATATGTGTATATATAAATTGAATGAGTATTAATATGTATATATATTTGAAATGATGAGACAATGATTGGAATTTTGCGAAATAGTTTAAGAGTGTGAATAGTAAGAATATTTTGGGGAATAAATTTTGTATTTTAGGAGTGGAAATGGAAAATGTGTAACATTTATTTGTTTAAATTTTGAAAGTTGAAAAACAAATTGGGAACTGGCAATCAAAGGAGGCCTATGTTACTTGGAAAGATAGTTGACTTATGCTCCTCCATTATTTTTATTTTTATTTTTATTTTTTTGTTTTGCTCCTCCATTATTGATCTGCAGTCCTGTTACTCACCTAAAACAAATATAAGAATATCTCTTTCTTATCTGGAAATTATTGGTGACATAATTGAATCTGCTTCTTATTTTAATACATATAGTGGTTCAATAATACTAGCAAAATCAATAATGCTATTATTTTATAATGTATGGTATTATTATTTCTAATAAATTTACAATACAAGTGACATAAATTAGGCTCAATTTTTTATTTGATAAAAGAAGGGCTTTGAATTCAATGAATTTTTTAATCAGCTTAAATTTTGATCTTTTTCTCCTTTTCCCCTTATAAGTAGTGGGCATGGTTTTTGCAAGAATTCCAATTCATTTGGAGATAACTAATTTTATTGGAAGAAATGAAATCCCTTTTCCTTTTGGGTGGCCTCTTCTCTCTTGCCTTGGTATGCATAACCATTTTCCTTTTGTTTTATGGAAAAATTACATGTATCCACAATCCAATAGCCCACCTCTCTCTTTATTTTTTAAAATCTTGAAAATTTTAAAATCTCTCTTCATTACTTGAAAATATTGAAAATTATGTTTGCATTTTCTTGATATTATGTTATTTTGTGGATCTACTTCAGTAGAAATATTTGGATGGATTTATAAATTTTTTAAAATATTTTATAAGATGTTTGCGAGCTTATAAGATATCATAGAATATTTGATAATTTTTTCGAGAGAAGAGCATATAATTGCCCAAAATAAAATATGAGAATCTTATAATTTTTTTTAAAGAAAAGTAAGGGGTTTTTAATTTATTTTTAAAATCTTAACAATTCATTTAAATTTAATTATTTTAGATACAAAATTATTATTATTAACGTCTTATAAAATTCATATTATTATTTCATCCGAACATTTCAAGAACCTATAAAATAACATCCAACACTTTATAAACCCCGAAAACACCTTATAAGATATTTTAATTACGTTTAGCCAAATGCCTAAAATCCCAACAAAAAACCACTGAAATATACAATACAACGCATTATAATTTTATTATTGTACCATATTATTGTGGTTTCATCAATTTTTAACTTTAATATGTCTCTCTGAACTGCAGTTTGCAGAAGTAATAAGTGCAAGAAAAGATCCAAATCATAGTGCCTCATCTGGCAACAATGATGCCAAAGTAGAAGAAGAGAAGTTGTTCACAGATGAGTTCAAGAGAAAGACTAATATATGGGTTTACAATGATGATCCCAAACCAGAACAAAAATCATTCTTCAGAAAAGAGTTTGAAACTAAGCCTGGTTTTTGGGTCTATGGTGATGATGATTCCAAATCAAGAGATGTAAATTTGTTCACAAAAGACTTTGAGACTAAGTCTGGTTTTTGGGTTTACAGTGAAAGAGAAGAGAAACCATTGAGAAAAGAGTTTGGGGTCACAAGGCCTAATCTGTGGGTTTACAATGATGAAGGCAAAGTTAAAGAAGAGAAATCCTTCACTAATTGAAAGACTTTAAAAGCAATTCTTTAAGATGAAGGGCAGCTGGCCATTTTATGTGTTTTGTTGCACTTTTTCAATAATTGGAATAGTTTCATGTTTTCTTGTTTTGTATTGTGAAAGTGTGGATTGGTGTTCAACTTGAGTAAGAAGTGGTATGGTTGAATACTAATAAGACTAATGATGAATTTGCTATATTGGTGTCTAATTTGTTCTTCAAATCATGTTGAGTGCTTATAATGTTTTTTGTTTGGTACAAAATGTTGTCGCAATTGATTCAACAGTTAGATTATTGGGTTATTATTGTAGGCTTTTTTTTTTTTGTAATCATGAGAGTTCTTTTGTCCAATTGCATGGTCATTAGACCATTCGTGTATTTTTATATTTATACTATTATGAAGAAGAGTGTCTTTTTCTTCAAAATGGAAGTTGTGATATTAGAATTCTAAAATATTAAGTGAATGTTTGGTTATGTTTTTTTGTGTGATTTTATTATGTATTTTGGGGAGAATGAATTATTGGAGAATATGAAAGTTATGTTTTGGTATGTTTGTTTATGTTTTGGGGGAGACATTTTTTACTTTACTAGTCAAATTATTGCTTTTTTATTGGATTTTTGGGGTAAAAATAGAATTGAGTGATTTTTTAATATTAAAATAATAAAAATATATATATGATGTTTATATAATATATGTATCTATATATTAAAAAATTTGTATTTTGAAAGAAAAATGAGAATATGTTTGATTATATTTCCCTCAAAACAATCTTGTTACGGGGAATAGTTTCATGTTTTCTTGTTTTGCATTGTGAAGGAGTGAATTGGTGTCCAACTTGAGTAAGAAGTGGTGTGGTTGAATGCTAATAAGAAAAACAAAGAGTTTGATATGTTGGTATCTAATTTATTCTTAGTATCATGTTGAATATCTATATATATTTGTTTGTTACAAAGTATTATCGCAATTGATTCAATAGTTGGATTATTAGGTTGTTATTTTAGGATTTATTTTTTAATTATGAGAGTGAACCTGTATGGTCACTAGACCATTTGTGTGTTTTTATAACTATACTATTATTTAAAAAAAAATATCTTTTTCTCTGAAATGCAAGTTGTTATATAAATTTTAAAATACTAAATTTATCCTCTTATTTATCCTATACATTCAATAAAATTTGCATGTTCAAATAACAACTATATATTTAGATACTCCCTTTATTACAAGGTAAGTAGAATGTTCTAATAATTTTTGAATTTTTTTCTTTAATATGATTAAAAAATTTACTTTATATGACTACATCCTTTATAGTTATAGAAATATTTCAAATGCATAATTTTTAATATAATAAATGTTATAATATGTATAAAGAATATGTATTACTCAAAAATGCATTTTGCACGCGGAAACTAAGTGCAAATGGTTGGTAGTATCAACAAATGTGCAGTATAAATACAAATTACGCCTAAAGAAAATTTTCAAATCTACTTTATGTACAAATAAGGAAGCAATAAGTAATGCAATTATAAATATTATAGAGAGTTCAATTATAACTTAAAATATGCGATGGCAGCATCGCTTAATATATGTAAATCAATAAAAAATGATATTTTTAATGATGAATCGAATGGATCATAATATGTTAAATTAAATTTATAAATCATTAACTGTTTATAATTTATAACAAGAATGGGAGTGATGGCAACACCTTGGGAGAGTAGAATTAAGACAAGAATTTCTGGTATAAAAGTACTCCAATTTGGACACGTTTCTTTAGATATATTGGGCACTTTAGTCAACACGACTTTGCCAGCTGTATCCAAAAGCGGGTGAAACGACTCTGCGATTTTGCTTAGACATCTCTAAATGATGAGACTGGTCTCAGAAAACGAACGTCCCGTCAGAACCGTTGATCTTGTTCTGCGGATGAATCGACGATAGAGAGGAACAGTTTATGCCGATACGCAGTAATGTCACTGGGTGGGCGTCGCAGAGAATAACAGTATATAGATATACAAAACAGATGTATGCATCTTACAGAGGCGACTGACAGGGAAGCTCACAGACCATGGAGGACAAGCGAAGAGATTCCACCGGAACCCCGCCGCCGTTCGCATCCATGCCAGAGGCACCGCCTTCGGAGCTTCCTACGTCTAGGCGGAGAGGTGGAGGGCTGAAGCGGAAATCGACCTCTATCAACAGTAGCGGCGGCAACTCGACTCCTCAATCGACGTCATCTAAGAGACAGGCTCGGGAGAAGCCTCCCGCGGTGCCTTTCTCTCCGATCCACATGAATGGACCGTGCACTAGGGCACGGGGGCAACCTTACAACACCAACAGCTTCTCTGAGGTGGCTCCTGTAAAGAGCGAGTTGGAAGCGCGGGAGATGGCTCAGAAGGCGGAGGAGATTAGTAGAATGAATGAGAACTGGGAGGCGTTGGAGGCGAAGATTGAGGCTGAGTACGAAGCGATTAGATCAAGAGATGCGAATGTTCATGTGGTGCCAATTCATGCTGGTGAGTGAGTGAGTGATTGTACGACCACGTCTCTCTCTCTCTCTCTCTAATTGTTTGTTTTGAAATACTTGGCTGTGTAATTGCTGAATTACTGGCACATTTCTCAATCTAATTTTCTCTATGTTTAGGATTTAGACCCGTGCAATTGTGTAAAATAGTTGAATTAAGGTCAGAGAAGTGACATTTTAGTGATTTGAGAAAAAGAGTAATTGCATTATCTTTTGCATTTTGTGATGAAATGTTCTCTGAAGCTTGATTTCTGGTCTTGGCAAACTTAGGGTTTTGTTAGGGACGTGGGAATTTTGTTTTTCAATCTACATTTTATAATCTGAGAATTCGGAAATTGAAATTATTCCTGTGTCTAAACTTGAATATTCATTTTCTTTCCTGGTATTGTGATTGTGATGGGGAAAATAAGTGGAAATGCTGGGTGAGCATTTTACATGTTTGATGACGAGGTAAGTTGAGCAGAAATATTGTCTGAGGGAGACCAGTGAGGATATTCTGCTATTTTATTAAGTGAATATAATTTTGTGCCCGGACTGTAAGCAGGAGAGCATTAAGGAAAATTTTGTTGGGTTTAATCGCACCTCTCTTGCTCGTCTCCTTTCTTCTTTATCTCTGAAAATGAATGCCTTTTATGGTTATTGTCAGCGTTTCCTGGGAGGAAAAATAATATTGAAATTCCAATTTTCTTATATCATGTTTTGTATTTTTGTGTTAGCAAATTTCGATAAGATTATTTAAAAAAGCTTGTGATCCTATTTTTCTTATGGACTTTATATGTGTTATAGGTTGGTTTTCGTGGACGAAAATCCATCCACTGGAGGAGAGGATGTTGCCTTCGTTCTTTAATGGGAAATCAGAGAGTAGGACTCCAGAAATATATATGGAGATACGTAATTGGATAATGAAGAAGTTTCACCTCAATCCCAATGCACAAATTGAGTTGAAAGATCTGTCTGAGCTCACAGCTGGAGAATTGGATGCTCGACAAGAAGTAATGGAGTTTTTGGACTATTGGGGTTTGATTAATTACCATTCATTCCCACATTGTGAACCCGCTGCTGCGATTGTTGATGCTGATGCTACCAAGGATGAAACTGCGAAAATGGACTCTTTGGTTGAAAAACTATTTCAGTTTGAAACCATGCAATCATGGACTCCATCTGTTCCCAGGATGAATATGGCACTGCCAGCCATGTCTTCTGGCTTGTTTCCAGAATCTTTCGTTGCTGATGAACTGGTGAAGTCTGAGGGTCCTTCTGTTGAGTATCATTGTAATTCTTGCTCAGCAGATTGTTCTCGGAAGCGCTATCATTGCCAGAAGCAGGTTTCTTGTCTTTGGTGTTTTCTTTCCTTTTATAGAATGTTTATTCTGACTGGAGAAGCATTTCTGAGTATTCACCTTTTGCTTGAGTTTATTTTTTCGGGCACCTGAAAAATATACATTTTGCATGATATGTCCATTTGTTATGGGCATGAACTAGAAACCCAGTAAGTATTCGTGCGTATAGGTGCTTATATGTGTTTAGCGATTAAAATTGAATGAATTATGACTAAACAAAAATGGTGGGGAAAAGCCTGCTTTGTGTGTGGATATTTGCTTGGTTTTTGTTGAATTAGGATTCTCGATGTGTTAAAATAGTCCTGTAGTTTTTATAGAGAATTATCATTCACTGTAAATATTTAGGACAGCTTCTTGTTTGCCTATTGGATGAGTTGAGGTGTAATGCAGCTGAATTGCAGAAGTCATGCAAATGTGGGACATTTCTGATTTATTGTGGGCGAGGTGGATTTCTCACTGTTATAAAGTTAATTATTTATCAAGTACAAGCCTTATACAGAAATTACTTTCCAAATGTTCCAACATGAGAGCGTCCACGAGTTCCATCATTCCACCATGTCATACTCAGTTTGAAACGTCAGGAGAAGATAGAAAAACACTTAAGTAGAGCTAAAACTAAATATAAACAACAGTAAGCAGTCAAAGGACTAGTGCTTGTAACCAGAGTGTAGCATGAAAAAACTAATCGTAAGGCTAACTAAAACGTTGATAATTGGTTCCTGAATAAACTGTCAACATGAGTGGATTCTGTCTGTGATTTATTTTCCTTTTCTGTATTCTTGCTAATTAACATTTACTGGAAGAAAGTTGTAAAATATTACTCTTAATTATTTAGCAGTACAGATAGCTGTTTTGTGGTTGAAACAAACTTAGTGCTCCTGTGACTGCGTACACAAGTTGCCAAAATTTCCCAACATTAGGTTTTTTGTAATCCATTCACTTTCTATCACGTAAGTAGCTCCTAGAATTTGTTCTTTAACTATCCATCTGAACTAGTGGTTGCTGGCTCCTATACAGTATGTATTAACTATGTGCTCCCACCTCAGGAATGAATTAGAAGTGTAGTTTTATGCCAGTTTGAGTACCTATACCTATTCTCCATGAAATTTACTCGTTTGCTGAACCCAATCTATCAAACAGGCAGATTTTGATTTATGTGCTGATTGTTTCAACAATGGGAAGTTTGGCTCGGATATGTCCCCATCAGATTTCATTCTTATGGAACCAGGAGAAGGTGGTGGTGCAAGTGGAGGCAACTGGACAGATCAAGAAACTCTTCTACTCCTTGAAGCGATAGAATTATTTAGAGATAACTGGAGTGAAATCGCTGAACATGTGGCGACAAAGACAAAAGCTCAGTGTATATTGCACTTTGTTCAAATGCCGATTGAAGATGCATTTTTCAATCGTGATGACGAAAATAATGATGCTCCTAAAGAAAATGGGGCAGCAGCTTCTGTCAGTACTGAAAATTCAGCTCCTAAAGCTGACAAAGACGGCAGTGCTGCCCTCAAAGATGTCACTGAGAAAACAGAAAGCCAGGGTGCTACTACTGACAATCAGGATCCATCCTGTCCTATGAAAATCTCAAAGCCTGATGAAGTCAACAAATTAGATAAGAGTCTTGAAGTTGAGGAAAACTTTGCATTGAAAGCTCTCAAGGAAGCATTTGAAGCTGTGGGCTCCCTTCCTTCACCTGGGGAAAGACTATCATTTGCTGAAGCTGGTAATCCTGTGATGACATTGGTATGTGAATTTTCTTTCTTTTACTCCCACAATAAGTAACTTATTCTGTATTTTCCGAGGAGGAACTTCAGACTAATTTGAAAATGAAATTCACTGCAATGAGTCTATAATGTGAAAATCCTGCATCTTGTTTCTGTTCAAATTTGACCTGGTATTTTCTCTGTTATAGGCAGCATTCCTAGTAAGATTGGTGGAACCTAATGTTGCCACCGCATCAGTTCGGAGCCTTTTGAAATCTCTGTCTGGTAATTATTCTAGCAAGCAGCTTGCTGCCAGGCACTGTTTCCCTTTGGAAGATCCACCAGATGAGGAGAAGAATCTGGCTGAACCAGAAGGGTTCGTGTATTTCTTCATCATTTTCATACTATTATAGATGATGACTCTTCCTGATATCCATGGAAAATTTGCAGAGTTGCTACTGAAACAATTGAGCGTGAAGCTCCAAAGGATGAAGATGAACATGCTCAAAAGCAAGAGGAAACAAAAGATTCAGTTGTTGATAGAATCAGCTTAAGGAATGATGAAAATGATGGGAACAAGGATTCTGCCCCTGAAGAACATGATGGGAAAAAGGATTCTGCTTCTGAAGATCAGAATGCTGTGGCTTCGCCCAGTGAACGTGCCGACAGATCTGATACTGTAAAGGAGCCTGATGGAGTGACCACTCATGAGGAAGCCCAACCAGCCTTGGAGAGTGAACCAAATAACTCTGGCTTCCCAAAAGAACAGGCACCCAAAAATGCTATAGAATCAGCAGTTTCAGCATCTCATTCTGAGCTTCAAAACAATACTGTGAAGGAATCAGAGGATGGAGCATCAGCTGGGGTGGTCTCTCAGTCTAAAGACCCTCTGAAAGATGAAGATAAGATGTCTATCTCTGGGAAGAAAGAGGCTGATCTATTGGTGATATCGAATTCAATTACTGAAAAAGAAGACAATACAGGTGCTATTTTCAGAATTTGCTTGTAGCTTGTTTTCATCATTTGAAATAAGTGGTTTGTGGGAATATTCACCTAAATATTCCTTGATAAGTAGATTGAGATGAATAAATTGATGAATTATGAAAACTGTCAGAGAGTCAGTTCATCTTATTAAAAATAAATATGGCATTGTCTGGACAACACTCTGGATTTTCTGTAATAAACACATTTCTTGGACATGAGTAAATTGGGCAGTAAAATGAGGTGCTCTAACCTGGATTAGCCACTTTGGGAGTTATTCTTAACCTGTAAAAGCACCACAAGGGCTTGTTTGCAGAAATTGCATGGGAAATCTGATTGGATATGGTCTATTTGATTTAAGCAGGTAATAGACAAGCTAAAGACTGTGGTAGTGAAAGCAAAGAACCGCTACCGGCCAAAAAGGATCTTGATGTCAATGACAGGTTAAAGCGTGCTGCAGTGACTGCCCTTTCAGCTGCAGCAGTGAAAGCAAAGCTTCTTGCAGACCGAGAAGAAGATCAAATACTTCAGCTTTCCACATTTCTAATAGAAAAACAGGTATTTTTGCCTCATACCAGCTAGACTGCATTAGTCCCTCGCTGTATACGTGGAAATGAACTTAGTGATCTAAGTGATCTTTCGTTATATATACTTCTAGTAGTTTCAGTTTACATTTTCTTTGTTACTGTGTCGTGGTAGGGTTTCACAAAACCTCAAACTGTATATATGATTATATGCATCCATAATAGATTAGGGTATCTTGGTTGCAGTTGTACAAGCTGGAGACCAAGTTGGCTTTCTTTAATGATATGGAAAATGTGGTAATGCGGGTTAAGGAACAGTTAGATAGGTCAAAGCAAAGGCTTTTCCAGGAAAGAGCACAGATAATTGCAACACGATTTGGGATGTCAGCATCGGCTCGTCCTACTTCACAAAATTTACCTCCCAACAGAGCAGGGAGTACTTTTCCCAATGCAGCAGCAAGACCCTTTATGGGCATGAACTCCCTTAGGCCTCCTATTTCAAGACCAATGATGACAGCAAATCCTACTTCAACCGCTTTCATGACAGCAAGTGCAACAGGAAGCTCGGTGCAGACTAATGTGGATAAGCTTTCATCAATTGGGATGAAGTAGTTTTCTGCTCAAGTATACTGGAGAAAACATGTTCTGTTCCAATATGTCTGCAGAACATTCTTCGACCAGTGAGTATTTTGTCATAAACTAGAGTTTTCATTATTGAGTGTTCTGAAAATCTGAACCACTAACTCCACATTTGCTGGCTGAAATAGTAAAACCAAGGTGTTCGTGGAGAAAAGTACTTAGGTCCGGTTGTTAATGACCTGAAATGCTTTCTGTTTTTCACCATGGGCCATTAACTATTGAGAGCAAATTTCATTTTGCGCAACTTATTACTGCACTTGACACATCACTATTTCAAATCAGTTAGACATTCTTCTCCTTCTGCCTTTAATTGCAAGTTGCACTAATTGTTGCTCCATTTTCTTCAGGTTGTGTGCAAATCATGTTTTAGTGGTGAAAGAAATGCTGAAGAGAATTCTAAGGATGCATTTGTTCAACTTGAAGTAGGACACACTTTTCATGTACACCAAGAAAGACTGGAAACGATTTCAGTTGATCCTTAACCTATTATCATCTCAACTGAAGTAGGATCCTCTATAGAGGTAACCCTTGCATAAGAACATGAGTTCTGACTACTGTTTGGTTGTGTAGATTCAGTTACCCAGAGACATTGTATATCTTGCAACTTAAATCTTCGGAATTCAAAAGTGCAACTTTAGTAGCTTTCTTTCATTCTTTGTATTCAACTCAAGTGGGTTTTTTGAGTGGGCCTTGAGAGAATACCATACGCTATACACTTACTGAACCAATTCTCTACGATTATACGAATGGTTCCCCATTTTGGGTCTTAGAATGATAATGTGGAGGAGAGCAACTTGACAAATTTATTAACACACACAGAATCTGCAATGATTGGTAATGCTCGTATTGTAAGGAGCTGACCCTGCCAAATTTAAGCAATACATTGACAATGAACAAGCAACCAAGTTCAACAAGGAGAGAAAAATTCACTCCACAATAGAAACACTAGTATACAGGTGAATTAAGACAGCACAAAAGGACACAAGGATAACTGCTTTGGTCTTTGAATCATAAAATTCCGTTCAACATTCGCATCCAGTTGACCTTTGCTGACTGCTGCTTCCAACATCAATTGTGTCGGGCAAGTATCTTCACCAACATCAAGAATATCCCCAAAAAGAAGAGGAAAAATGAAAAAGTTATTAGTGATTGATTGAAGGCAAACTACCATAGCGATCTACTTTAAAACTGGAGAAATTTATAGCTAATTAAATATGCAAACATTGTCTTGTGGCATGTGAGATGAATGTACCAAGAACACCATAGAAAGCTTCTCAACAAACAAACCAATCATATTCCTACTCCTTGGGAAAAAAATTATTCCAAACAATATCCATGTGAGACAAGAAGGGTTTTTCTACTTACATTTCTTCTTCTTCTCCAGTCTTCATTGCATTTTTTGCAATGACCTGGAAAGCCTCTTCCACATTGACGCCTTCTTTGGCAGAAGTCTCAAAGTATGGAATATTACCTTTAGAGGCGCACCACGCCCGTGCCTTTTTCTCCGATACCTGCAGCAATTCAAAAAAACATGTGAAGAGCAGCAGCTACTGCTAAATACTTATCAACCACGGCCACTTCCCCAACTATACCTACTCCCCAAAAAAGTTACCTTACCCTACCCCATCAGTAGGAGTAAGATGGAGAAGAAGCTAGATGCACTGACTAAACACACAATTTCGATGATAGTTGAAATACAACAATAGTTGTTATTTCATATGCATTACTTATCATTCGAACAGAAATGGCAATGAATATTCACACAAACATCGAATAGATATGAAATCCAAGTGCACAATCCACAATATTCCAACATTATTTGAGTATATTAAAATGAAAATCGTACAGAAGGTATGAATTAAAAATTACTAAAACACATCCAAGTAAATTAAAAGAATATAAAAGATCCAACAGTCAAGGGAGAAGACAGAATGAGAAGGGTGCAAGAAATAAAGAGAAATATATGTAGGAATTTTTTAGGACGTTTTTAGTTATATCCTATATTTACCATCCCAATAAAAATCTCAGAAAGATACCATAGGAAGTCAGTCACCAAAACCAGAATGTGGTTGAGTTCGAAGTGTGCATATTCTATATCAATTTCTTGTTCTGTGTGGACACTCCTAGAGATGCAGCCCAAAGGGGGAAAGACAAGAGAGAGAACACGCCACATGCAACACGCAACTAAGAGATAGAGAGAGAGAGAGAGAGAGAGAGAGAGAGAGAGAGAGAGAGAGAGAGAGAGAGAGAGAGAGAGAGAGAGAGAGAGGATTACCACTCTACTGTTTCCGCCATCCACATCAACCTTGTTGCCAATCACAACGAATGGGAAATTTTCTGGATCTGATGGGTTTGCCTGCAGTGTAATTTCTGTTTTTTCAGTAACTTTTCATTTCTTCGATTAAGTGATAAGGAATAGAGATGATACAAGGATCATTAAGTTTTCTTGATTTAAAAATGTCAAAACCCTGGTAACCAGCTGAATTGCACCAAGGCCAAGAATTTTAAGCCATATGAAAAAACATTTCACAAGCCTCTAAACATTTTCAAGCTATGCTGCCACAAAGTAACACCCTGGTTAAAGACCAACTCTGTTATCATGTTACCCCACAATAACAATGGAGCAAAAGACACCATATTTTAAAACTCAAGGGGAGCCCCTGGATGTTTGGCCCTTGCTGTCTAAGCAAGCATGTCTTTTTTCCAAATGGGCAAGACAGGGGATTGGTATTATCTATCCATCATAAAGAAATATGCTCAACAAATACATGAGTGGCCTGCTTGAAGTAGAAGAAAATGTGAGTCTGATGCCTTTCAAATACACAAAAGGCGTTAATGCACAAGTTATACTTATTTCAATCTGACAGGAAACAATTAACACAATAGAATAGAAGGCAGGCATTCTAGATGGCAAAAGAATAGTGTAAATACCTGAATTAAGAATTCTTCCCTCCAATTGTTAAGATTATCAAATGATTTCATCACATTGACGTCATAAACAAGCACACAGCAATCAGCACCACGGTAGAAAGCAACCCCAAGACTTTGAAATCTTTCTTGGCCAGCTGTATCCCATATCTAATTGGAAAAAGATTCAACCTTAGGACACAAAAAAAATGACTAGTTTCCCACAAAGAAATAACAATTGAATGTTAGACTTGCTATCATAACAAAAACAAATAATGTCTCAGACTAACCTGTAAAGTGAAAAGCCGATCCTCAAACTGCACTTCCTTTGTCAAGAAATCAGCCCCAATTGTCGCCTTGTATTGGTTGCTAAACTTCTTATTTACATATCTTTAAATGACAGGTCAAGGAAACTTCACACTAATAACTAACAGCAATTTTTAAAAATTCACAAATGCACTTGCAATTATTTTAACAAATTAATACTTCTCAAAGATACTGATTCATCAATGAGGTCTTCCCGACTCTGCAAATCAAACACAAAGAAACAATTACCAAGCATACACACATACATGCATACACAATTTACAGTAATATATATAAACCTAGATATTTCCATGCTGGCTATGTTCAGACAAAGTATTCCAATGTCAGGAAAAACATTTTTCTCCACGTGCTTTTAAAGAATGCCACGAAGGAACGGGATACATGTAAAGAATTAATTCCACAGTACACTGATTAATATATACATTATTTGATCTTTTTTCTTCAAGAGGTTCACACCATCAAACAACTTCTAAATTTGATACCTAATTTTACCACAAAGAAAATGCAATATATTCCAGCTTTCATCAATTACTCCTTTCCTCTTCACTTCTTCTAAATCCACGATCCAAACGGTATGTTAATGAAATTCGGACCCCAAAAAGCCTCTAAACACCAAATCACCAAAAGTTTCGCCCTCTAAACCTAGCAACTAAAGATCCGCCCCAACCAAATCAAAACAGCAAGAATTTACACCTAAACCCGAACACGGGCACGACTTTTGCACAAAATCAGGTATAAATAAATGAATCAGTCTGAATTCAAGAAAAAACTGACCCACTGTCGCCGAGAATGATAACCTTGAGGAGAGCTCTTCTCCTGGACGGCATCGTCTGGACTTCTGGTTGGGCAGTTGACTTCTTCTAACTGTATAAAGCGAAACAGGGGATGGACTATAGAGGAGCCTCTCTCTCTCTCTCTCTCTCTCTCTCTCTCTCTCGCGTTTGAATTCAGAGATGCGATCGAAGTTCGATTTGGGCTTTTGATTCCAATTTTTACCTTTCTTTGTTGGGTTATTTTCTCTCTCTGCTCTCCAGACAACAGAACAGTTGGCAAACGCATGTTTCTAGTTGCGAGTCGCCTTTTTATTTTTATTTTTTATTTTTCTCATGCGTCCAAATTCTTGCTGTAATTTCTTTTATTAGTAATTTTTGTGCTTTTCGCTTTGATGCTTAGGCTTTGTTTGGTTATGTTCCCAATAACAACCTTATTTTTGAAAAATATAACCAAATATATATTTATTTTTCTTCAAAAATACACATTCTCCAATATATATTTATATATATTATATATTTTATTATTTTAATATTAAAAAAATTACTTTATTCCATTTTCACCTAAAAAATCCAATAAAAAAGCATTGATTTGCTGTTACAGTAAAAAATATATCCTTCAAAACATAAACAAATATACCAAAAAATAACTTTCACATTCTCCAATAATTCATTCTTTCAAAACACATAATAAAATTAAACAAAAAACATAACCAAACAATACCTTAATTTTCCTCTTGGCAAAACTTTTACACTATGTTTGGTTTAAGAAATTTGATAAGAAAATGAAAATATTAGGAAAAAAGAAAATAAAAATAAAAAAATATAAAATTTCAAACTTATTTAGTTATAAAAGAAAATAATTAAGAAAATAATAAAAGATGAATGTGCTAGATAAGGAGAGAGAACTCAAATGAACTTTTTTCTATTATTTTCCTCATCATTTTGTCATAAAAACTCATTTTCCTCAAATTCATAATATTTTCCCCTAATTTTTTATTTATCATTTTTCATACTAATCGAACAATCCAAAAATTTTTCCTCAACATTTCTTTTCTTTTCCCAATCAAAATCCTTGAACCAAACATAGCGTTAGGTAAAAGAAAATTATTTAGCAAGATTTTCACTCAAATTGAATTTATATAACTCATTTGTAGTTTTTACAAAATGTTTTGAATTACAGATCAAATTTGTATGGAGGTTCAAACATGATTTTGAGATTTAAAATACTTCGTTGAATGAATTATTTATAATTATTGAAGCTAAAATTAATAATTAATGTTTCGTTTTCCTTTTGAATTCCATTAAAATTTTAAATGATTGTATTTTTAGTCCTAATTTGATATTAGTTTGTTGATTTTCAAGTGTACGTTGAATTAATTGAATGCCCTATAATAATTAAGTCAACTTGATGTGATGGGGTAATGTTAGCTAACGAGTTTATGGCTAATTTTGAATATGGAATCAACTTGCAACGTGACGTTAGAGTTGATTTAATTAATTGAACATAAGTTTCCTTTAATGTTCATATCTAAAGCAAAATGTATGTGGGACATAAGTGGAGATTAGCAATTTATGAAAGATAAATGTATTTTAGATGTGATTTTGAGATTTACATTGTATGTTGTTAATAATTATTAAAATTTATATTAGAATGTTTAATATAGAGTATTCAATTGATATTCAGACATATACTTATACACGTATTAACACCAAGAATTTGTTAGTACTCAAATTCCGATGGTTGGGTTAGCTTCTCATACTTATAAATGTGTGACTTGGAATTTGAATCCTAATGAACTTCTTAGTAAATTCTGTGTATTTGTAAAAATGAAAAAAAAAAAAAACAAAAAGGTTGGAATGACTTATATATTAAATTTCTAATTCCTATTACCCTCTCCAAGTTCATGTTTGAATATGCATATGTTCATATTATTTTGGATCATCTATTACAATAAATATTTTATCTTTTATTCAATTTTATAAATGCATATATATTAAGGGTATGTAATCTATAATTAATTATTTTTATAAAAATATATTTAATATATATTAAAATAAAAATTAAAATATATTTTAAACTAGAAGATTTAAACCACACCTGTATTTGCATTCGTGCCAAACAGAATATAAGTAAGTGGATGTTTCTAAGTAGGGGAAAGAATGGCCTATCTTGGGCCGTTAAAGGTCCATTAGGATTTGTTTCTTGGAAGCATTTTCATTTTTCAGTGAAAATAAATATTAAAAATGAATTGTATTTGAAAAATATAGTATGCTTGTATTAATATTGTGCGATATGAGTAAAAGAAAATAAAAAAAAAGTATAATAGTATGTTTAAAAAAAATGTAATGAAATGAAAATATTTATGAAGATATAAAAGAAATTAATAACTTTTTATTTATATTTAAAAAAAAATAAAAGAAAGCTTTGAAAACAAAATCAAACGGACACTAACTTCCCAAAGCTGGGTATAAGGATAGCCTTAGAAGCTATCTTTGTACCTTTTTGTAACGTAGTTGACCTACATTGAATTTGCTATGGTCACGGATGCATTAAAATTAGCCAAAAATATAAATTTAGTTATATAACTTTATCATAATTTCAATTCGATCTCATTTGTTATTATATTTTTAAATAAGTAAATTCAGCATGGCTTGCAAGTTGCAACATTTGGGTAGCATAGCTTTAATGCATCATACATATAATTAATTACAAGGTTTATAAACTCAACCTAAATTTCTCTATTACAGCAATCTAAAGTTCTTTTCAAAAAGCATTAATGATATATTTGGATCATGAAATTTAATTAAAAAAATAAAAAAATGTGGATGCACAAAAATTAAAAGATAAAATTATATCATTTAAAGTATGAAAGAATTTTTTTCTTAATATTTTTTCTCACTAAAATTCATGATCGAAGCATTCTGTAAAGCTTCACGGCTTAAGTAACTATAGAAATAATGCAAAGTTATGGGACCATGTTGACAATTTCAATTCTCTATTTTGTTTCGTATTTCATTTTTTATTTCATTTCATGAAAATATGTTAAATATATTATATATTTTCTTATAAACATCATTGATTTAAAATCATATGCATACAGCATATATTTATCAAATTAAAATAGAAGATGAAATATAAAATAAAATAGAAGATCAAAAGTGTCACACTGATATTTTTGTTGTATTTTTTTCTTGTTATCTATAAAAATATTTGAAAACTACCACATAGATTAAAAAAAAAACTGAAAATAGAAAATTAGTTTAACTTCCGTTTTAGTAGGAGATTTATGTGGATGAAAAGGCGGCCATATTTTTCTTTGTAAGAAACAAACTAATTTCCATGCATTATTTTTTTTTTTCTCTCTTACCTTTGAGAATCCACCCTGCCTTTCTCCTAAAGGTTTGTTTGTTTCTCTCTGTAACCCTTCCATGCATTCTTTTTGAAGATTTTCTTTCAATATTTTCGTGTTTTTTTTCCCATTTTAGTTGTAATTAGAACAAAAAATTTTATCAATGGATCATGTTTTTCTGAATTTAGATTTGTTAATTATTTAAAATTAATTAAAATGTTGAAAATCATGATTATGTTTGATAGCAATTGTAAATCTTGATCAGGGTGGTTACTTGGGAGATTGGTAGGGACGCTCGCCGCGCTTTGATCGCGTGAAAATGTCGTCTTCGTCGCCGCCGGAGGATCCACCGGCAACAGACTCCGATGATCATTTGCTGGATTCTCCACCGCCGCCGTCGTCTTCTTCATCTTCGCCACCGGCTGATTCATCGGGGTCTGGCTCTCCGGCGTCATCTTCACCACCTCCGCAGCAGGACAATTCACCATCACCACCTCCGCCGCAGGATAATTCACCATCACCACCTCCGCCGCAGGACAATTCACCTTCACCACCTCCGCCGCAGGGGGACAATTCACCGTCACCACCTCCACCATCAGACTCAAACGGCAAATCTAATTCTTCCTCTTCTCCGCCATCGTCTGACAAGAATTCCTCATCCTCTGGAAAAAACGATTCTTCGCCTTCCGATAGCAATACTAGCGACAAATCTCAATCTGGAGAATCGTCAAAAGAAGATTCTCTATCTCTACCGCCGCCGCCGCCGCAATCTCGCTCTGGAGATGTTCCTTCTTCACAGCACAAATTATCGTCGCCGTTAACAGAGATATCATCAAGTTATAATAACTCGTCAGCAAAAGAGAAAGCCATCATAGCAGGAGCAGCTGCTGGTGCTGGATTATTACTCCTCATCGTGATTGTCTTCATTTTGTGTCGTGTCTGCAGAAGGAAGAAGAAACGAAAGGCGGCGCCCGATCATGAGATGAAATACCACAGAGACAATAAGTCTGAAGGATATACGAGTATGTTTTATTTTGAAAATTAGTATTTGCGATCAATTTTTCACCACTGATTTAACAAAAACATGATTTTAATTTCCTGCAGATAATAATTACTATAACAACGGTGCAAACTGGCACAACAATGTCAACAACGGCCCTTCCACCGATCACATGGTGAAAATGCCGCCTCCGCCAGTCAGCGGTGCAATGAGCTCAGAACAGTGGCAGGCCGTTGCGCCGCCGCCTCCACCGATGATGAGCAGCAGCGAGATGAGCTCCGCCGGCTTCTCTGGTCCATACCAAGCCGCATTGCCACCTCCCCACCCCGCTGTGGCACTCGGATTCAATCAAAGCACCTTCACATATGAAGATTTGGCCGCTGCAACTGGTGGATTTGCGCAGTCAAATCTGCTTGGGCAGGGTGGTTTTGGTTATGTGCACAAGGGGGTGCTGCCCAACGGGAAGGAAATAGCTGTAAAGAGCCTGAAATCCAATAGCGGGCAGGGCGAGCGCGAGTTTCAAGCTGAGGTTGATATCATTAGCCGAGTCCATCACCGGCATTTGGTGTCGCTGGTTGGGTATTGCATTACGGGATCTCAAAGGATGCTGGTTTATGAGTATGTGCCCAATGGTACTCTTGAGTATCACCTTCATGGTATGCTCTGCTCATCCTATTTTTTACCATTATTTTTGTTATATATATTCATAAGTTCACCACTTTGCATTTTTGGTTTTTCTATAAACAAAAATTGAAACAAATCAACATCATCATACATCTCTGATAGAGAAAAAGGTTTTTGTAAATTTTAATATCGTAAATTTTAATTCAAATATCTAAGTAATGTAGTTAAAATGATACGCGCTCTAGTTTTTTATGTAAATATATTATTACGAGCATTGAGTGTGTATTAAACTATGAAACTAGACAAAGATTATGAAGTAGTTAAAAACAAAAATAAGTACACTTCAAACGAAGTAAATTTGAACTGAGCTTGGAAAAAAGTTTCGACCTTGATATATATATATATATATGTATATGTATTAGGTTTGTACTTGACAAGTTAATATTTTTAACTCGAGGTTGATTCAATTCGATTAGACTCAAACTTATTAAGTAAGCTTTAAGCAATTGCAAATTTAAGCTTAAGTTTGAGTTTGGGTTCAAACTCGAAATAAAATTATAGTAATATAGTATATATTTATTAATAAAATAAAAATAATATTTGATTATATACATGCGTAGAGCTCCTCGAACCTAGACATAAGTAGTTCAAAATTGACTCTAAATAAAGTTTAAACTTGATTCAACTCGATTTGAACTCAAAACAGTACAAATTCGAGTTGAGCATGTTTGAACTTGACTTATGAAGCTCGACTCAACTTGTTAACACTCACACTTAACTTGACATGAAAGCATTCAAAATAGAATACTTATATGAGTGGGGTGGAGAAATTTTTTATTATGTTACAATAGCACCTTATTAGTGTGACTTGTTACTAACTAGTAGTTAGTACTCTAACTTGACAAAAGCTTTATTATACCCATAAAAGCTATCAGAGAAACCACGTTTTATTGGATAATCTTTTAAAATACTTGAGGGCTAAGCGTTCTAGGTTCTCTATTTAATTTAAGTAGTATTTTAAATTTTTATTCAATTTACAGATGCACACATGTTTATTATATTTAATTTCCATCTAAGTATTTAATTTAAAAGAATTTTTTGTACAATTAACATTTACTTTACTATAATATAAAATAAAAAGTGAAATTAATTGGTACAAAAGGATAAGGTAGTAGTCTAACGAGTTTCATCATCATACAGGAGCTGGTCGCCCTACTATGGATTGGCCAACCAGACACAGAATTGCTCTAGGAGCTGCCAAAGGATTCGCTTATCTTCATGAAGACTGTAAGTTTCTTTTTAATTTTTTTTTTGTTTTTTGAAATTATATTTATATATATATATATATATATATATTTATCTTTATTTTTCCCTCTTTCTGTTTCTAATTAATAATTTTCTAATTAATTTTTTTCCATCCAACGTAACCTTTAATCCTTCCTCTGATCAGGTCATCCTCGCATTATCCACCGAGATATAAAAGCTGCAAACATTCTGATAGACTCAAATTTTGAAGCAAAGGTACTATTATTGCATTCAATTTTTTCTCTTTTTAATTTAGTAAATTAATATAAATTCATTTGATTTATCGTATTAAGCTCTGAAAATTGCATATTATAATTAATGCAGGTAGCTGATTTTGGATTGGCTAAACTTTCTTCAGACAACTACACTCATGTCTCGACCCGAATCATGGGGACATTCGGGTTAGAACGAAATACTCCTAACTTTACGATTAATAATTCAAAGCATGCATGGATCCATAATAATAATAAAAAATAACTAAGAGTCCGTTTGGATTCATTTCCAAACCCCATTTTCACCAATTCTACTATTTCAAAAATAAAACGTATTATTTTTATACATTTTCATACAACATCATTTTCATTTTTAAAACGCATTCTCCAATAACCTATATATTTTCTTTAAATAGCATATATAGCTTCTCTCTCCATTCCATTATTTCAATCTCTCTCCACCTACAATCTATTAAAACTAATATAATCATTACATTTCATCCAAACACATTTTCATTTTCATTTTCACGTGACATCATATAACTAATTTTCACCAATTTGGAAATGTTCGAAATTGGAAATGAAAATGAAAATGAATCCAAACGGGGGCTAAGGGAGCCGGAATTTAATTAGTCCACATGTAAATGTGTAATGCAGATACTTGGCTCCTGAATATGCATCCAGTGGGAAACTCACCGAGAAATCAGACATCTACTCATTCGGTATCATGCTTTTGGAGTTGATAACTGGACGGCGTCCAATTGATATCAATAGCGACGATGATTGTTTAGTTGATTGGGTATTCAAATATATTTTTTTTCCACAAATATTTCCTACTTAATTTTATTTCATAAGATTTAAGGGTGCTAATATTTATTTTATTTGTGAATTATTTATGCTTCAAAACATGTTATATACGTGCAGGCTAGGCCTATTCTCATTCGATTTGCGGAAGGAGGAAGCTACGAAGAGTTGGTGGATCCAAAACTGGAGAACAACTACGACCCCCAGGAGATGATTCGCATGGTGGCTTCTGCCGCTGCTTGTATTAGGCATTCTGCAAGGAGACGCCCTAAAATGAGTCAGGTTTAAAACTATTTTTCCTACTTTGCTATGTTTTAAAGAAAATTAGTTAAGCATTTATGTTAAGTTAAAAAAATTAAAATTATGTATTGTAATTTTGATTGTATTTTTGACGGAGTGCCCCTTTTCTTTCATGTGGGCTCAAGGGATCACATAGAGGAGGGCTTCCCTACAAACTAATTTGAGCTAAAATTCATCATCATCATCATCATTATTATTATTATTATTATTTTGGTACATAGATAAAATTCATTATTATTCATACAAAATTCGAATTATTTATGGAGTATTAGGCATTAAAATTTGAATTTTGTTAGATTAAAAAAGAAAACTTAAATTATTTTTTCCTTCTATCATTGATTGAACAAAAGACATGAGCTTTTTCGTCCCTTTTCTGGTCAATTAAACTAATTTTACTCTTGTGGAGAATACATGGATCTAACTTGACATTTTAATTGAGCAGATTGTGCGTGCTCTTGAAGGTGATGTCTCCCTAGATGACCTATACGAGGGAGTCAAGACAGGACATAACGCAATGTCGAGCTCAAGCGGTGGCTCTGATTACGATCTCAAAAGATACAGTAAAAGTGGGATACCTTCGAGCCAAGAGTTTACCAGCAGTGAGGATGGCGAGTATGTCCACTCCAGTATTGGCAATTCACAAGAAATATCATCCAAGTTAGGTGGTCGCACTCACATTCTTTGATCACGAAAAAATATTATGTTATATGCACATAGGAGAATACACCTTTTCACCAATTTGAAATATTTGCTAAAACTAGATGATGGTGAAGGCACAAGAATATATATATGATATTTGTAGTTTTTAAGGTTTTAACTTTTTAAAACAATATTTGTTTTATGGGCTATGGGCCATTTTTTTATAGTCTATTGGTTGGGGGTATGGTTCATTCTAAATATGTGGATTGTGGGATTCTTATGTTTGTTATAAATATACACTAATGTAAATGGAGTACACAGCTTGTTCTTTTGATGATTGTATGGCTGGATATCTTTGACTTAGGCAGGGAATGTAGAGAGAAATTGGGGAGTTTGTTGATTTCTATTGAGGCTTATAGTTGATCAATTTCTTAGGATTTGTTGTAATTGATTCAATTTTAAAATGGATTTTACCATGTCGTGTTTTCAAATTTTGTATCCATATGTTTTTCAATTGTTACTATATATACTTAAAATGTGGATGTTACTATATCGTTTTTTATTGAATCACTTTATTAATTTCTCATTGATAGTTTATCGTTTTTAAAATACATTTCACAGTCATCTTTAGGCATTAACTTCAATTAGTATTTAAGGAGAACTCACAAAAAATGAATTAAATATTTAAATAATGAATAATACTATGGTAAAACACTTGAGTTGAAACTCATTCATTTGATCGAGGAAGAAAATATCAATTATAAATTAATTACCATCAAAAGTTCTTAATTGATTTCTTAGTCAAAAGAATTGGAGATTTCTTAAAATTTCATGATGACAGTTGTGTCCCTAAATAACTAAAAATTTTACGGTCCTGTTTGGTAGGAGTTAATAGCTTCAATTGGTGGTGTCAATAGGAAGCACCTGCATGTTCGATACGCGCAATCGGATTCATGAGCCGGCCCGAAAATTGATACTGGCCGACGCTGTTCTAGAGTTAACCGTAAATGTCATCGCGGCCCGGGGGTGCGACTAATGAATCGCACCCCTCACAACCAAACAGTGGCCAACAAAATGTCCAATTTGGCCAGAAATTGGGTGCGTAAATTTTCAATTGTGCCCTTCCACTTAATGGAAAATGAGAGCAGAACAAAAAAATGACATCCCGTTTTGAGAAATCCAAATTGCTTAATAATATTATATATTTTCAGTTTAGGGCTCTTGTGTATATTTTTAATTTTTAATTTTTTTTAGTTTTATGTATATAATTTTAAAATTATTTTATATGATATAATTCTTTAAAAGAACTTTTTATGTGTTGAATAATATTTAATTTTAAAGTCATTCCAAATATAAAATTATCAATTATATATTTTTAATTCATATTCTCAATTTTTATATTTTAAAATTTTTATGTATATAATATTAGAATTATTTTATGTGATATAATTTTTTAAAAGAATTCTTCATGTAGTTTTTTTTATTACATTACATTAATAAGGACAAATTTGAAAAAATAATATTAGTAGTGAGTATAAGACATTTTTATGAGATTATTGAAAATTATAATAGTGTCTAATGTATATGTCAGTTTTTTATATCAAACACAATAATAAATAATTCAATATTACATAATCACACACTATTATAATAGCCACTGTTATTCAAATTTTATATCAAACGTGGCCTATGTAAACTTACAGAATTAAGAAAAATCTGAAAAGAACTTAAATAACACAAATATTTAAAATGAATTACACACCCCAAAAAGTAGCGTGCAAAATGATTAATGGACCTAGTTTAAATACAATATATGTAAATATTTTTTTTAAAAAAAACTTAAATTCCAAATATTAAATGGGGCATGTTATCATGTACAACTAGTACAACACTCATAGATATTTAAAACATTTAAGTAAAGAAAATGACTAAAATGTTTTAATTAATATGTTGTTTTTTTTTTAATTTGAGTTGAAATGTTAAAATTATAACTAAAATAAAAGAACTTATTCATGAAATATTTTCTTTAATTTGTCTTTCTTAGTAAGGTAGTGTTTGATTATGTTTTTTATTTGATTTTATTATATGTTTTGGAAGAATGAATTATTGGGGAATGTAAAAATTATTTTTTGATATATTTATTTATATTTTGAAAGAGATATTTTTTATTGTAATAGTCAAGTCAATATTTTTTTATTGAATTTTTTTGATAAAAATAAAAATAAATAATTTTTTAATATTAAAATAATAATAAAATATAATATATATATATATATATATTAAATAATATGTATTTTAAAAAATAATAAAAATATATTTAATTTTATTTACCTA
The DNA here is from genome assembly GCA_014898725.1 of Jacaranda copaia. Taxonomy (NCBI): domain Eukaryota; kingdom Viridiplantae; phylum Streptophyta; class Magnoliopsida; order Lamiales; family Bignoniaceae; genus Jacaranda; species Jacaranda copaia. Next base: position 301,963 of record JACGDI010005341.1, on the reverse strand, counting down.
AAATAACGTTGTTAAGTAGAAACACAACCGATCTAAGTTTCTTAATTATAATAGTAATTCAATATAATAAAGCCAATATCCCCTTCTTGATGTCGTTTGAGAAAGCCTCAGTTGGACCTTTGAGCTGTGTGGGAGAGATCTGCACTTCACTCCACTCGTCTTTACACATATATAAAATTGAACCGAAAATTTTCCGTTTGGAGATCTGCAAATTCCCCTCGTGTCATAAACACACATCAATTTGTTTTATCGACGCGTTTTCAGTTGGAAGCAAACAGATCCTTGTGCAATGGCGCAGCCGCTTGTGAAGAAAGATGATGATCGCGATGAAGAAGGTGCATTTCTGGAATTAGATTATTCTTACTTCATCTTTTGAATTTTTGATGGGATTGTTCGATTGATGTATTTGAATTTCGGGTTTACATTTCCGTTTTACTTAATCTAAATTCAGTTTCAGATCTGCTGTCTCGTTTAGAAGTTGGAAGTGAGGAGTAAATGATATACGATAGTCTTAGAATGCTAGACAATTGGATGTAGTTGACCCATCAGCTTATAAAATTTATATTCTAGTTAGGTTTCATCTGGGCTGGAGTTACACGATTTGGTTGATTTAATACTGTTTGGAGTTTGCAAATATATCATTGTGTCTCCCGTTGCTTGTAGGACTTGTACTTGATTCAATTGCGGTCTGTATTTACATTTTGGTTTTTGCTTATTCAATTCAGTTTTAGATCTGCAGTTGTTCTGTTTTCATGAAATCCTGTGTAAAATCTGACAGGTTAGAGTCTGATATAGTTTACGAATCAGGGTATCGGAATTAATTTTTATTTATGTTTTCTTACTCCTGTGTTTAAGGCTGGAAATATATGATTCCATTGATAATGCCAAGTGTTATAGGTTCCCATATAACTTATTTTAAGTGTGATGGATTAGGATTTCAGATTGGAAAGAGATGTTGTAGAATACACGTGATTGGTCGGGATTTGGTTATGATGGTTCTGTAGCTTGGGTTGACATCTGCCCTGTATAGCATGATACACTGCTCACTTAGGTTCTTACTTGTATTAATATGTGATATTGAACTGGTTAAACTTGCAGCGGATTACTCTCCATTTTTGGGGATCGAGAAGGGTGCAGTATTACAGGAAGCTAGGGTTTTTAATGACCCTCAATTGGATGCAAGGAGATGTTCGCAGGTACTCCTATGTGCTGTCAGGTCAAATCACACAAGGTTGCATTTGGATTGAAAGATTTTAGAGCAAACAATTTCAAATCCATATTAGTAAATCTAGGATAATTTTAAATTATAATAGATTCTAAATCCTTTAGCATCCAATTCCAGCTATTTTCTCCTTCATTTTGGTGAATTTGAATCCCATCTACTATTGAAGTTAATTGAAATCCTTAGTTCTAAATTCCTTCCTCAAATGTAAATCTTTCAATCCAAACGCAACCTAATAGTTTTTAGCTTTATCCCTTTTTTTTGGCTTCTGTCGGATAAATAAATAACTATTTTAATTTTCGTGTTGTAGGTTATCACAAAACTTCTGTATCTTCTGAATCAGGGTGAAACATTCACAAAGGTTAGACTCTGAAGCTATTACAGTCTCTCTCTCTATTGCTTACTTCATCTATAATGCCCTAATATTTCAAAAAATCATTCGTGTTCTGTTGGACACTGTCAAACACGAGATGCATCTGACATGTGTCCGATGCAATAGAAGATGCCTCTAACATGCATCCCACACACCACTTGACTTGTTCATAATTGAACACACACACACAAAAGAAAAATTTTGACTTGTCCAACCACTTGTTGATTGTACAACCGAGTGTTGAATGCAAAATTGTTGTCGTGTTCAACATGTTTTGGACAAATGGGGTATTTTCTCATATGTTTTAGAAATAAATGAACTAACTCATAAATCAAAATTTTCTAAAATCACTTAAAAAAAAGAGTTCTCATCAGGTATTCTTCTTATGAATGGAGAACTCATCTCTTTCTTTTTTCCCCCCATGAAATAGATAGTATACAAATCATACGCGGAAAGTTCCATAGTCATTAATGTGAACTGTTTATTCATCTTTGCATGGATGTATCTTTACAAATTGGTTACAAATTAGAGGCATGTGTTTGTATATATATATACACATTAATACTTATGTAATACCAAAAAGATTTATATATTGAATAGTTCTATTGGAAACGTCAAGTCTTAAAATTTTTAAGAATTCTTGTGTCACCATGTTCATGTCCTTGATTCATACTTGTTCGCTCCCTCAAACATGTGCCATACGCACACACACAAATATGCTTGTGCATGTACCCATGCATTGGCACACGCTATCAATGTTGCATGCAAGAGAAATGCAAAGATCAATTGCCATGCTAGCATTTTCAAATGCGGATGCTTTCCCATGTGTTTAGCTAGTAGACATGCTTGTGATTTATATTGGGAATATATCATGAGTGCAGCAGGTCTTTGAAGATTTAACTTGTTAAAAATTGTTTAGAGTTTTTCCAGTAGAAAATGGCTATTCATAGTGCCCAGAAAAATTTTTAGAGGGTCTTAATCTGTGTTATGTATAATATGTGGTATGTATTGGACTTTTCGTCACATTTTCTTTGACGGTTCTTGCATTTTCGATTGTCACTGCATTGGCTTTCTCATTGTTGGTTTTGGTGTACTACATCCTTTTTTCTTTTCTCCAGAGAGTGTGTGTGTTTTATATATGTTTTATTTTATTTATGATCCCTGAGATGTGTTTGGCTACAATAGGTTGAATATGGGCAGTCCAAGCATGGACTAAAAGAAAGTTCATTATGGAACTTGTAAAGTGACTTTCGGAGTGACAGAATTTGAAATTGTTCTCTTTGGATTATTTCTTTTAGAGCATTCCTAGTAATCATATATGTGCGTCAACTGATGATTTTCTGACAGGTTTCCCATTTTCTATTTTCATGGTGGTATAGCAAAGTGACACTGTTAGATTTGCTATATTTTCCAGTAAGGATGTTATATAACACATTTTAATCCAATTTCTAGATTGAAGCAACAGAAGTATTTTTTGCCGTTACAAAGCTGTTTCAGTCCAGAGATATTGGTTTGAGAAGGATGGTTTATTTAATGATAAAGGAGCTTTCTCCTTCTGCAGATGAGGTAACTTTGGCATATATTTCCTTCTTTTTGTTATTAATACTATTGCATTGAAGCTCATTTGTTTTCTGTGGTGCTTGAGAATTAACTATTTTAATTTTGGCTTCAAAGGTTATCATTGTCACAAGCTCCCTAATGAAGGACATGAATAGCCGCACTGATATGTATCGAGCAAATGCTATTCGTGTACTTTGTCGAATTACTGATGGAGCACTTTTGACCCAAATTGAGAGATACCTAAAGCAGGCTATTGTGGACAAAAATCCTGTGGTTTCCAGTGCTGCACTTGTGAGTGGTATCCATCTGCTACAGGTACTATTTGATATTGAGGAATTACACAATTTTTAGTTTGTTGAGATTCTTCAATTGTTAATATTTTTATAATTATTTTGACAGACAAATCCGGAGATAGTCAAAAGATGGAGTAATGAAGTACAGGAAGCTGTTCAATCTCGAGCTGCACTTGTTCAGTTCCATGCGCTTGCTCTGCTTCATCAGGTAAGAGGTTTTGTTGCTTGGTAGTATGTGATCAAACCACTATGACCATTATGAAGTATAGTTTACTCCCTATACAGGTTCCATCTTTGTTCTTTGGACTTTTTCAATTTGAATGAAGTACCGAACAGCAATCCTATATTTTGCAAGTGATGTTTCTGAATTTAAAAAATTTCTCAATGCCACTGATTAAGAGCTGCAAGTAGTATAAGGATTTCAAAGCAATTATCTTCTGGACGCCTGACCTGAAGAAAATTTTGAATAATTGGTTTTATGGGTTGAGCTTGCTAATTTTGTGAAATCTCCGTCATGTTCCATTCTTTTCTTACGGGATTACAATAGGCCGAGGTTTCTCTATGTTTTTCTTTTCAATGGTAAAGTAAGTTGTCTGTATTCTGTTAATGAATAAAGTGTTTCAAAATACAGCCAAGGTACCACATTTTTGGTAGATGCTCGAACCATGTCTCCTTTGATGGCCTCATTACTTATTAGAATCTTTCTTATAATAATTGTTTCCCTTAGGCATTTATTATTTCCCTTGGGCTCTGCTTGTTATTTTTGTATCTTATGAAGGCCCTGTGAGGAGGAAACTAACACTCGTGAATTCTAGATTATTCATTATATTTTCCTTAAAATTTTGGGGCAATTTCCTCTGTTTGTCAATTTTGATATGTGAAAAGATGATCAATATGATATGTAGTATGTTTGTTACCTAAATCTTGGTTTGTAACTGGTGTTTTATGCGGTCTATCTTATATAAGAGGCCTTGACCTGGTTTGGTTGGATTGACATGTTATATTAATGAGCTTGCAGATACGACAGAATGATCGATTGGCTGTTAGCAAGTTGGTTACTAGCTTGACTAAGGGAAGTGTTCGTTCACCTTTAGCTCAATGCCTTCTGATTCGCTACACTAGTCAGGTAGTTTTATTACTAGTGTGGTGGAGTCAAAAAGTGACTTATTTATGTTTGTGCCTTGGGAGCGGGAGGTGGGGTGGGGGGTAGGGTTCTTCAGGTACTAATTTGCAGTTGTCATTGAGATATATAGGTTATCAAAGAGTCAGGTGTCAATAGCCAAACAGGAGACAGGCCATTCTATGACTATCTTGAGGGTTGTCTTCGACACAAAGCTGAAATGGTCATCTTTGAAGCTGCTCGTGCAATCACAGAGTTGAGCAGTGTCACTACCAGAGAGCTAACTCCTGCCATAACCGTTTTACAGCTTTTCTTAAGTTCTTCTAAGCCTGCACTAAGGTTTGCGGCTGTCCGTACTTTGAATAAGGTTGGTGTTCCTATTGTGATTTGATATGTACCCTTCCCAAGGGCACATTGTACTTTTCAGTGTAGTGTGACTTGATGCTTTAATTTGATTGCTTTTTTCTTTGCATATGCTGATACTCTCTTCTTCCTTTTTAGTTCGTGAATTAGTTTTTCTTTTTTCTTTTTTTGTTCTTGTTCTTCTTCTTTTTTTTTTTAAATCTGGAGAATTTTTTCATTCAGGACACTGGAACGTGAATGTCATTTTTTCTCTTTTTCTTTTCTTTTTTTCTTCTTTCTTTCTTTCTTCCTTTTTTTTTTAAATTTAAGTCAGACATGAAATACCCAAAACCAATTTGTGTAGTTTTCATTTCAATACAGAATAACAGTCCTTGCTTAACATTTATGCCCTATGATTTTACTCGTACTAAAAAGATTAGTGTGTAATATGTTCTTATATCCTGCCATTAGTTTTATAGCAAGTACTTCCACAAAAATTAGTGTTGTGGTGCTTCTTTTTAAATTGATATTGCTGGTATGATGATATTAAGGTTTACTGTTTGACCATTAACTATAGGTTGTCTTCAAGGTTTCACTTCTGTACTCCTGTTTTTAAGTTCCATGGATGCTGCTTGTCTTTTTTAACAAGTGAGTTCACTCGTTTCATGTATTTCAAACTTACAATGCACGCAGGTGGCAATGACACATCCCATGGCTGTAACAAATTGTAATATAGACATGGAAAGCTTGATTTCAGACCAGAATAGAAGCATAGCAACTCTTGCCATTACCACTTTACTGAAGACAGGCAACGAATCTAGTGTTGATCGCTTGATGAAACAGATCACGAGTTTTATGTCTGACATTGCTGATGAGTTCAAGATTGTTGTGGTTGAAGCTATAAGATCATTGTGTTTGAAGTTCCCTCTCAAGTACAGATCTCTGTGAGTGATTTTGGGGTTCCCTAGAATCCGAAGATTTATAACTTTTCATGTTTCATGTCTTTCAAGAGCGGTTTTTCCTTTTCATGTTAATTTGGTATTGATATCTAACTGTCTAACCTTCTGGGTTCCCTCAGGATGAATTTCTTAAGCAGTATCTTGAGAGAAGAGGGTGGGTTTGAGTACAAAAAGGCAATTGTTGATTCAATTGTGATCTTAATTAGAGATATTCCAGATGCCAAAGAAAGTGGATTGCTGCACTTGTGTGAATTCATTGAGGATTGTGAATTCACGTATCTTTCCACTCAGGTTGACTCTTATCTTCTTGGTACCATCTTTTAGTTTTAGGCTAATCTTCTGTGGAGCATGCTAGTTTGGCTTAATCAGTCTGAATCTCATTGTTTAATGTTGTGTTAGATACTACACTTTCTTGGAAATGAGGGACCCAAGACTTCAGATCCCAGTAAATATATCCGATACATCTACAATCGAGTAATACTCGAGAATGCTACTGTGCGAGCCAGTGCTGTCAGCACGCTGGCAAAATTTGGTGCCATGGTCGACTCATTGAAAGTAAGACTAGATCTCTGTTAACATCATGGTTAAAATCTTGAGTTACTAGCCATATGAAATGATATACTCTCTTTGCTGCAGCCTCGCATATTTGTTTTGTTGAGGCGTTGCCTTTTCGATAATGATGATGAGGTCAGTTTTATGTAATTATGGTTCAACCTGTACAGACGATCCAGATTATTGGTGCTTATTGCAAATCCACTCTTTAAATGATATCATTTTACCGTACGAAGCTTATTTACAAGAATCACATTCCCCTTTACAGGTTCGCGACAGAGCTACACTATACTTGAATACCCTTGGAGATGGTTCAGTTGCTGAAACCGACAAAGATGTTAGGGAATTTTTGTTTGGCTCACTTGATATACCACTGACAAATATGGAAACTAGTTTGAAAAACTATGTAAGTAATCATGCTGGTTTGGTGTTTGTATTTTAGCATATGGCTTGAAGCCATGGTCTCATTCTGTTCTTTTGGAACAGATACAGGATCCTGCAGAAGAGCCTTTCGATATTAATTCTGTACCCAAAGAGGTTAAATCTCAGCCTCTTGCAGAGAAGAAAGCTCCTGGTAAAAAGCCAACAGGTTTGGGTGCACCGCCTTCTGCCCCAACCTCTGCAGCTGATGCTTATGAAAAGCTTCTATCCTCTGTCCCTGAGTTTGCAAGTTTTGGAAAGCTTTTCAAGGTCTGTGGATGTACATTTCCAACATGTAAATTCCTGTTTTGAATCATTCTGGTATTTTCTGATTGGTGAGGAACTCTATTAATTTTTGTTGGCCGTGATCAGTCATCGGCACCGGTGGAGCTTACTGAAGCAGAAACTGAATATGCAGTTAATGTTGTCAAGCACATATTTGACCGCCATGTGGTGTTTCAGTACAATTGCACAAATACAATACCAGAACAGCTTCTTGAAAATGTAAAGACCATATTGTCAGAAGTATTTTTTCCTTTTCGCCTTTAGTTTGAGGATTCCTTTTCTTAGTTATCTTCCTGCTTCTAGGTGACTGTTATTGTGGATGCTTCTGAAGCAGAGGAGTTTTCTGAAGTAGGAACAAAACCTTTAAGATCTCTCCCATATGATACACCTGCACAAACATTTGTGGCATTTGAGATACCTGAAGGTGTCCCAGCAGTCGGGAAATTCTCAAACTTGTTGAGGTTTACTGTTAAAGAGGTATTTGTTCCTTAGGTCAATTGTTTGTCTTAGATGATTCTTCTTGCATCACCTTATTATATCTTGGGCTTGATATACAGTATCCGGAGGAAAGTGTGATTCTAGTAAACCACATCATATGCTATTTGAAATGCCTGAAATTGTTTTGACTTGCATCATCAATTGGAATTTTTTGATTCATTACGATTTGTGTACTACTCCAAAATGCTTTATGCTTGGACCTTATGGGAGATGTTATCCAACGTAAGAAATGGAGACGAGAGAAATAGATGATGAGTGATGTATATCTAATCCTTTCTTACTGTCGTTCATATAACTAATTGTGGTTTTGTTTCTGTAGAAGATGCTAACCTTGTTTCCTGGTCTTTTGTTCTTTAATTGTTTATTTGCTGCTTAAATTGGATTAGGTTGATCCATCTACTGGTGAGGCTGAAGATGATGGTGTGGAAGATGAATACCAGCTCGAGGATTTTGAAGTTGTTGCTGCAGATTATATTCTTAAAGTGGGGGTCTCTAACTTTAAGAATGCCTGGGAGAGCCTGGCCCCTGATGCCGAGCGCATAGATGAATATGGTCTTGGGCCTAGGGAAAACCTGGCCGAAGCCGTGAATGCAGTCATCAATCTTCTTGGCATGCAGCCTTGTGAGGTTAGTGTTGTTCTGCCAAATACTTTTACAAGATGTAATAGGCATTTATAATCATGATTTCCTAGTAGATTTTGGACAAGTTTTGAGGTTGTGCTCGTTATCCCTCTCTCTCTCTCTCCCTCCTTGTGTGTGTGTGTGTGTGAAGGAAAAGATTTCTATCTGTGGTGATATTTTTGCTGGTATATTCTGATGGGAGGCTCTGCTGGCTTATGTTTCAGCCTGTCACCTTTTATTCTCATTTATTCGCACATCTTTTTGTCATCAGCCGCCTTTTGGAGAAATCTGAACATTTCTTGTACTATCGTTTGTTTTCCAGGGCACTGAGGTAGTCCCAAGCAACTCAAGATCACATACATGTTTATTATCTGGCGTATACATAGGAAATGTGAAGGTGCTCGTCCGATTGTCGTTCGGAATTGATGGGGCAAAAGAGGTGGCAATGAAGTTAGCAGTCAGATCTGAGGATGAGAATGTTAGTGATGCCATTCATGAAATTGTTGCCAGTGGGTAGTTCTATGATCCCCCCATTGTTCTGTATTTCTTGGTGGAGGGATGCAGTAGGGGTTTTCCTGTGTAATCATAGTGAGAGTTGTGTGGTGGAAAATAGAGATATTTGTGTACAAGATCGACTCTAATCGACACTGGCAGAGAATTTAGCGCTCTGGGAGTATCCATATGTTCTTCGGATTAATTCTTTTATTAATTTCCCCCTGAACAAAGCTAAATATTGGCTAAGGTTCGTCCCGTTGGACCTTATTCTATTTTTGGACGCTGTGTCAATTAAGTTATACAAAATTTGCCCGCATTCACCCTTTGGAGTTTTGTTGGATAGGCTTGGGCCCTCTTCCTCGCCTCTGTTTAAGTTTCATTGTCTGGATTTAGTTGTAAGATACGAAATCGTGCTGATTTCTATACTGTTGATTTTGTTATGACACATATTCATGACCATATTGTTACATCATATATAGAGAGAGAGAGAGAGAGGTATTGCATTTTAGATATCATCATATTTATATAAAATATTAGTTCTTATTTAATAATTTTACTTGGATATGACTATGTGAAATTTAATGCGAAAAATTACAGGCACTTTCCACTTTAATATTACACATTTATGTTAAGTAAATGTTAAAAGCAACATTTCATAAGTTGATTGTGTTTGGTGGGATTCCCACTTTAATAATAAGCATAATATAATTGATTGGCTCACTAGAAAATCTATAAGCATCGTGAGGCTACTGTCTCTTATTTATTACTAGTTCAGGATAGTGATATACATATAAATTAGTTTTTAAATATGACGGATTCGGGTCCATAATCATGAGTTCCAATGCAAGAGATCTTGTAGCACTTACCAACGAGGCCCAGAAAAATTGTAAAGAAAACTCATCAAATTACAGAGTTTAAATGATTAAGAAATCTTTCATATATTGAGGTAGGGGTGTAAACGAGTTGAGCCAAATTCGAATCTAATAAGCTCAAGCTCAGTTTGTTTATTAATTCATGAGCTCGAACCTAAATAGTCAAACTTAAACTCGGCTCATTCAAGCTCGATAAGGCTCATAATAGAAAAGCAGAAAAACTCGATTCGTTAAACTTGGATGAGCTCGAGCTTGTATAGGTTTGGATTAATTTAACTTCATTTAGAATCAAAACAAATCTATAATTATAATTTTTTTTAAATAATATTGTTATATATTTTTCTAAAAATAAAAAATTAAATTATTATTATAAATTTTGTTATATGAGCCTAAATTATAATTATATGTGTATATATAATAAAAAAAACTCATTTAGACTTGCAAGTTTCACGAGCCGAATATTATTGAACTTGACTTGACTCGGCTCATACTCGAAAAAATTGAGACGAATACAAATTTTCATCGAGTCAAGCTAGAACTATTCACGAATCGTCTCATTTCATTTACACCCATAATTGAGAGTAAAGATAAAAGATATTTTGTTGATAAAATGCAGCTATTTTTGGGTGTTAGAGATAAATAAAGTAGAATTTGTTCTAACCAAGAAAATGATTTAAAAAATCTAGATATCTTCAAAAGAAATAAATAATATTAAATTTAATAACCAAAAATTAGTCTTTAAATTTAATTAAAAAATTTAAAATTTAATTAAAATTACATAATTATAAATTTCACACTATTATGCTATATATAATAGTATAAATGTTTTCAGAGATTTACTTACTTATTCTCCAAGTCATTTTTGTACCACTACCATTAGGCAAAGGAAGCACGGGCCCACAGCCCTCTTAAAAACATCAATTCTCCCGAATTGACAATGGTCACTCGCCACGTGTCCATTTAACACACCAAAAATGAAATGAAAAAAAGAAAAGAAAATATAATAAGACAAAATAGACACTGCGCCACTAACTCTGCAATTCCATTACAAGCCATGCAGCTGCCTCCGAACCTGCACACAATCCGTCCGTCCCTCTCCCGGCTCTCGCACCGAAAATTTTTTCCCTCTCTCTCTAACTATAAATTCCTTTCTCTAAACCCTAACATCCAAAAACAGGCCTCCATTTTTCACCTCCATATCATTTTCTTCAGGCGCCGGCATTTCTTTTTGAAGGTGATGTTTATTGATTTCGGAAATGATCGCTTCGAAATCTGGTTTCTATGATCCGTGTGTGAGTTGGTGCTTTGTTTTTCTTGTAAAAAAGTGCTGTGTTCTTACCATTTTTTGGTTTGTTCTCCGAACTCTAATACAAGTTTACTGGATGTTCTTTGGTTTTTTTGGTTGATAAGAAGTTTAATGGATGTTCAACGCTATGGTTCTTAAGACATCGAATGGTGCTGTGATTTTTGGCAAATGGTGATGTATATTTCCTTTTTCCATTTTAGGGTTTAGTTTATTGCTTTATTGAGTTTTTAAACTTATCTTGGCGAAAACCGATTGATTTCACTAATGAAATGGATGAACCCAGGTTGTCTTTGACCATACGTGTATATCGTACGTTAGGATTTTTTTTTTTTAAATAATTGATCAGAAAGAATATAAGTAAAAAAAGCAATAATATGTCATGTTTAGCTCTTCGCCTTCACGTCTAAGCTATGAAGCATGGACATGATACGTCATTTTTTAGAAATATTAGGACACTGTACAACTATTGATGTTTTTATTTAATATATATATTAGATTCAATATATGTAAACGTAGGTACGTATACAAGTAAATGTAAGTGTTGTTAAATTTAATCCATATAAATGTTAATGTGTGTGTATATAGATAGATACGTAAATATACAATTAATAACAAATTTATAGACATGTCAATTAGTGTGTCAATAAGTGTTTTTTTTATGGACACGTCAAGTGGTGTGCTGGTACGTATGAAGCATTAAAATATTAATTTTTAATTTTATTTAATTTATGAATATGTAAGATGGCATGTTGACATGTGTTGAAGCGATTAGATTTGATTGAATATTTAATACATATTCAACTCAGAATAACTTCTTGAAGTGCCAGTGCATTATAACCAACAAATTGGATGGGCCTTTTACTGTTGTTGCTTTATAATCAACATTTTATATATTCCGCATCAAAGACGTTTTAATTATTTCAATTTAGTATCATTGGATTTTGTTATTGCTATTACCTTGGTCAAAGCAGCTTGCATAATTGATACAGTTCTATTTTTTTTTGGGAATTTTTGTAATTGGACATAGTGGTAGTTTTTAATTCATAGAGGGTGGAATGTGCCATAGCCGTTGAAACCTTGTGATTTTCATTCACTAGAATTCTGCAAATTCCCAAACTACAGTAGCCAAGCTGTGCCACTTTGAAAAATAATTCTTTGTTAGATCTGTGTTTCTGATTTTTGGACAAATTGGTCTGTTTGTCCATCACCTTGCAAGCTTGAGACTGTGGTTGGTTATGAGGCTAGCTCTCACCGGGCAAGGTCGAACTAAGTTAATGCTGAGTCATAGTAAGCTCAGAATTAGGCTCAACTTGCCTTGTGTGATGAAACAATATCAATTTAACTCTTAAACTAGCACTACATTATTGTTCTGCCCAAACTATGTATTTTATACAACTACATTGCCAAGAATTTTGAAATACTGATACTTTGATAAGCTTACTTGGCTTATAAGGAAGTCATTTCCACAATCTGAGTGCAAAAAGGATTTTTTCTAGCATTTCCAATATCGTTTCATACATCTTTCATTTGCTTCTTCATCACTCGGTCATAGTCCAGAGGCATCACACTCATTCTGGACAAACACCTTTATATTATCTACTGCGGGCGTGCAGGTGTTGTGGAAGATGTCTGATTTAATAGAAGAGGAGACGGACATCAGTGAGTCTGAGCTAGAAGTGTATGCTGATTCATGCTATGAACAGTTGAGGAAAGGGGATCAGACAGTGAAAGTTTCAGAAAATGCATACAAGTGTCTCTACTGTCCTCAAAAAAAGAAGAAAATTTTTGGCTTCAAGGATCTTTTGCAGCATGCATCTGCAGTAGGACAGGACTCACAGAAAAGGAGAACAAAAGATAGGGGAAGGCATTTAGGTCTGCTGAAATATCTTCAGAAGGAAATTAATGGAGGGAGTTCAGCTGAAACTGTGATGGACAACAATGAGCTTGATGCAAGCTGTGATCTAAATGAGCTTTATGTATGGCCATGGGTGGGAGTTGTGGCAAATATTCCCGTCCAAAGGAAGGATGGGCGTTATGTTGGAGAAAGCGGCTCGAAACTTAGGGATGAGCTAACCAAGAAAGGGTTCAATCCAGTGAGGGTTCACCCTTTGTGGAACTTTAGGGGTCACTCTGGATATGCAGTAGTAGAATTTAGACATGAATGGCTTGGACTTAGTGATGCCTTAAGGTTCGAGAAAGCCTATGAAGTGAATCATCAAGGAAAGAGGGATTACTTTGGGGTTGAAGAAAAGGGAGATAAGCTATACTGTTGGGTGGCTCGGGGTGATGATTTCCGCACAAAAAATGTCGTTGGTGATCATTTACAAAAGAATGGAGATCTGAAGACAATAGCACAGTATCAAGAAGAAGAGAGGAATAAAAATAGCAAACTTGTCTCCAATTTGGCAAATACAATTGAAGATAAAAATAAGCGCATCAGGGAAATGGAGACCAAATACAAAGAAACTTCAATATCCCTAAGCAGTTTGATCAGTCAAAAAGATGAGATGCTCCAAGTTTTTAATGAAGGTATGTACAAATTCACCACTGATTATAGTTCTCTAGAAGAAACTATTTCTCTGCTGCTTTTAGATTTTCTTCGATCTCTTACCTTCCTTATTTGGCAATAAAGCACGTATTTATCTTTTTTCTTTTTCTAAATTATGGTAAAAATGTTTATTAGAAAGACAAAAGATGCAACAGAATGCACGTGGTCAACTTGAAAGAATTTCCCAGGAGCATGAGAGAATCACACTGGAGCTGGAATTACAGAGGAAAAAACTCAAGCAGCAGGAGCAAGAATTGGAGAAACGTGAGGCTCAGAATGAAAACGAGAGACAAAATCTTAATCATGAGAAGGAACAGGTAATTTGATCCTTTTACTAAACATGTGCTCTTTACCAGCCTGCTTCACATTCATAGGATAGGCCTAATGACAAGGATGTAAAATGAGGCTAGGAAAATCAATTTGTGATTCCTACTGTCAAAATCCAATTTTATGTTGATTTTTCTGTGCACTTTATGAAAAATGAAGCATCTAATCAGGGTACTGT
>JACGDI010005341.1:270310-287939 GCA_014898725.1 Jacaranda copaia | reverse complement strand
AATAATAAATAAATAAATATTTTTCTAACCCAAACTTGATCAATGAGCTAGGGTATTTGTCTAATCAGGGTACTTTTGCTAAAGGATGACTGGGCTGATAGTAGCATAAATCTTGTGCATTCATCATGCATTTTTATAAGCACAAGAATACACAATGTATTCTTTTGCCTCAAAATATATTGTTGATGCAAATGTATTGATAATTCTTCTTGTTATGCAGAATGAGAGAGCAATCCTAGAGCAAAAGAGGGCAGATGAAAACGTTCTAAAGTTGGCAGAAGATCATAAGGCACTATTTTTGTTTTGAGTTAATTGAACTGTCGATTTTTGTTTTTTATTAATACTAAAGAAACTTCACAATTTTCTGTTAGAGAGAGAAAGAAGAACTACAGAGGAAACTGATTCAGCTAGAAAAGAAACTTGATGCAAAGCAAGCATTAGAGCTGGAGATACGACGTCTGAAGGGGAATCTGCAAGTGGTAAAGCATATGGGAGATGATGGGGATGCAGAAGTTTCAAAAACGTTGTATGCCATCCAAGGAGAACTAGAAGAGAAGGAAGAAGAACTCGAACAACTTGAAGCACTCAATCAAGCTCTTATTGTCAAAGAACGCAAAAGCAATGATGAATTACAAGAAGCTCGGAAGGAAGTAATCAGCGTAAGCACTGAACAACTAAAATCATACTAAATGGCTTCTTATTTGATGGCGGATGCCCAATAATGTGAGTCAAGAACACTGTTGCTCGAATGTATGTGCATGTGTCTATCCTAGTGGTGACTGGTAATTACGTATCATGCACGCCGCTGCTCATTTATGATTAGTATTCTTAAATAGCTACATTGGCTACTTCTTCACTATTATTTCCTGGAAGTGACTACTTCAAAGAATGCACGGCAATTTTGTATTATATTTGTAATACCTATTTTCATCATTTGTTAACAATATGAGAAAAATACCTTGTAGTTCCTGAAGAAACAGCCCTCTCGGGCAACCATTGGAGTCAAGAGAATGGGGGAGCTAGATAGCAAAGCCTTCATAGCAGCAGCCAAAAGGAAGTATTTGAAGGAAGAAGCAGATGTGAGAGCTGCCGAGCTATGTACTCAGTGGGATAGTCACATAAGGAATGCCAATTGGCACCCTTTCAAGATCATTCTTACGGAAGACGGTAAAAGGTACAAGGTATGTATTTCCTAAAAAGAGGAAAAAAAGCTCTGTCCTGCATATTAAGTAGATGCATTTTCGTGCTAACAACTTAGTAACTAAGAACATGGTCAATTAGCTTCTTGAAGTTGTGCATGGAACATCATGCTTTGTAGAAGCAAATCAATAATGATGTTGGCATGCAAAATTGGAAATGCTACAATCTCTAGTTATTCAACTGTTTTGCCTTCAACACGTCAGATTTTAGCTTGCCTTGCTAATCTGTTTCTCAGGTTGCAATAGAAGTCCAGCATTTTCATAGTAATCTGTACTTTCAAAAGGCCTTCCATGCTCCAAAGTTCTCAAAACGTGTGAATTAATTAACTCTCTCTGGCATTTGACTGCTAACTCTTCTTCTTTTTTCTTTCTAATTCTTTGGCGTAGACAATCATGGACGATGAAGATGAGAAACTGAAAGAACTGAGGAATGAGTTGGGGGAAGAAGCTTACCAAACAGTGGCCACTGCCTTGATGGAGATGAATGACTATAATCCCAGTGGGAGGTATATTATTCCGGAGCTGTGGAATAACAAAGAGCACAGAAGAGCAACACTCAAAGAAGGAATATCACACTTAATCAAGCAATGGAGTAAGACAAAAAAGAGGACCCGCTAGATGCTGGTAACGTACATATCTTCATCAGCAGGGGACACTAAACAGGTAATTAACCAGATTTTCCTGTAAAAAAAGAAAAGGCCAACATCGCAAAATCTATTGTCTGTTGCTTCTATATTGCCCTTTTCTTCACTTAGGGGAAAACTAAGTCTTCAGAATGAGGTTATCGAAATTGAAAAATAGACACACCATGCATTATCCTGAATTAATAGTTAGTTCATTGAGGGAGCTTATCTCTGACAAAGTTCATATTTTACTACTGATATATATGCAGGCACCAGTTGTAGCCCAGGACAAGTGGGGATGTTTAGCCTGGCTAAAACCTTTTTAAGTATATGAATCCTGTCTCCTCTCGTAGCATTATCCTTGCAACACCCATCTGTTCTTAGTAAATCCTAGTTTTCTAAACACCCTGCTGTACATGACTTTTAGGTTGAAATATTTGGTTGTTGGTTATTATTTCCATATTTCCTTTGGTTAATATAGCGCTTAGCCCTCCTCCCCTTTAATTGATAAACCATATAGTTGGCCTTCAGACAAACCTTCTTAGAGTTTAGTCATACATTTCTATTATTTATAACTTAATATTTTTCATAGGCAGCTATTTGAAGGGGGGTCTCTGGACACAGTCCACATTACACGGGTTTCACATTTTCCTTTAGTTAATAACACGATGAAGAAAGCAAAAGTCGAACCTGCGGGTGGGAGTTGCTGAGTATAAACCTGAGCAGATTCGAATTTTGCCCAGCTCTGGGGGCTGCAAGTTGACAATTAATTTTTACAAACTTAGACTAAAGCGAAATAGATATCATCCGGAATAAAGCAGAATGGAACCTTTCAGCTTTTATGCCTTTCCACAATTGATGAAAACTCTTGGATATAATTTTCATTTATCTACTGAATTTGTCAGTAAAAGAACGTAAAAGATTACAATAATAAAAATACAACACAATTACAGCACCACATCCCACAACTGGGACAACGAAAATTTTGATGGAGGTTAGGATATGATGACACTGTGTATTTAGCCTCCACAACTCAGATCACTCTTCTATGCCCTCCAAAAGCCCAAATCTGCCAGGGAAAAATTACTTAAATGATTATCAATTTTTGCGGGGCAGATGAGAATGTATACGACAAGCTATCAACCTTAGAGGTTGTATCATATATATTGCCAAGTTGTTCCCCAACCGTGATAACAATAATGAAGAAGTTTAAAACTGGGGTGAACAAGAAAATAAACAAGCTATCAAAAAGCAGCTATGAGTCACAAATTAAGACTAACCTTCAAGTTTGTGTCCCAACTTCCTGTGCATAGGGCACTCCCATCAGCTGACAGTCCCAGACAGCTGATCCGACCATCGTGAGAATTATGAAGGGATCCCAAGTTCAAAACCACCTATATTGGGACGTTGCTTGAAAGTTAGGCAGTCATCCAGTTAAAAAATTCGTAATGGTGGAGGCGCAACATCAACTTGAGAGCAATTGAGAAGTATGATAAAGATGGATGAACCCTCTTAACTTGTTTGCTTGGAAAGAAGATTGACTACAACTACAACTACAACAATATATACCTGTGCCAATAGAGTGTCCCACACATAGCAATCTCCGTTGGTGTACCCAGCAAAGAGGAGCCGGCCAGAGATGGAAAATGCAATTGAAGTCACATGAGGGACCTCATTATCATTGTGTGGTTGACTATACTCTTGTAACTGGTGCCCAGTTCTAATGTCAAATAGTCTGCAAGTTCCATCAGCGGATCCTGTTCCAAATCTATTCCCATCCGGAAAAAACTTCACAGTATTAACATCTCCCTCATGGCCATGAAAAGTGCGAACGGCTCGACTAGCAACCCGAGTATCCCACAGACGGACAGTCGCATCACAAGAGCCCGATACAAACATTTTGGAGTTGGATCTATTAATAGAGACACTGAACCAAAACAGCATTATGAGAAGCTCAGAAGGCTAAGCAAAAGTTTCTAATGCAGTAGAATTGTAGAAAGATAGCCAACATACCTTAGAACGTCAGAAGTATGCCCTGACTGAAACTCACCTCCAAAGACCGACGTCCTCAGACCAGTAGTTATATCCCATAGAACACATGTTTGGTCACCAGAAACAGTTATCAGGTGTGTATCCTCATCCGGAACATATTGACATGATGACACATAACCCTTGTGCCCGCTAAGTGTTCTGGACACAGGCAGATTCCCGCCATTGTCAGTTTGAGAATTCAGGTTGAAGATAGAACACATACTATCTAGGCCACCACAAGCAACAGATTGCCCACTGGGAGAGAAGGCACAGGTCATGACCCATGCACAAGGTAGCTTAATGGCATGAGTCTTCTGGCTTGTCAGAGCATTCCATACTATTAATCTGCCATCTTGAGATGCACTGACAATGCGATTCTTTTCAGGAGTCCAATCCAATGAATACACCTAAGATTCATTTGAGATTTACTTACCAAAAGGATTCAGGAAGAGGAAAACGACATCTGGAAAATCTGTCTTGGGGGCCACAAAGTTGATTTTAATGTTTCGTTTCAAATTTACTTACCAAAAGGATTCAGGAAGCAAAAAAATGGACTTGTGGGATATCTCCCTTTGAACGCACACAGTTGATTTTAATGTGATATGCATGATCAGATACAAGCTCCATCAGTAACACCCAAGCAAGGGACAAACACGTTCAATTAGTTTATGTGTTGAAATGTTTAGCATCACCCGTGTTTTAGACTTGATTACGTGCAGCTGAGGTGCTATATTGAACATAGCACAGAACCATCAACTGCTAGGTCTCAGAAATCCTAATTAGGGATGAGACGTCATTTCTTTCTTGAAGTTCTATTTTTCCACCTTTTCTAGCAACGATCACAACCAAATTGCTGCCATTTTTAAGAAATAACCTCACACAACACCCACAGGCAATAAACTAGAAGACCTAAACTTACCATAAATGGGGTAATCAACCATCAATATGGTAGCATATCTCAGTTCCCAAAATTTAAGCCATTAACCTAGATAATAGATTATGATACATCCTAGGCACTATCCCATCACATGTGATATGTGTGGCATTTGTCCCACATTGAATTGAGAGGAGGGTCTTGACCAGCATATAAGCGGCTGGACCCTCTCCTCCCTTTGAGGCGCCTTCGGGACAAAACACCCGCCCCGAAGCGGGACAATACCTCTCCCTGAGCTAATAGGCCCAAGCGGGTTCGGACGCCACGTAGCGAATGGCCTGCCACCTCTTATCGAGAGGCTCCTTTTCAGGACAAAACCCCCCACTCAGCCCGGACGGCATGTACCGAATGGTCAACTGGGCGTAGGAGTGACAATACCTCGGGGGGAGGCTGCCATGTGACAACAGATCCATATATCATCAACATGAATAAGATTTTTCAAAGAGGTGAGAATAAAGTGCATTAGCTCAGAAGCCACTAGATGCTAAAAATCTTTAAAGTTAGTGAACTTCAAGCCCAAGATTATGACATTGCAATTACCCATATTAAACAAGTGTATTCTGCTATAAATACAGAAAGACAGCTAAGTTCCAAACTTCTCAATATTGTAGCTTCATCAGGAACTTCCTTATTTTGTTTTATCTCAATGCTAGTTCAGAGCAAGATCCTAACTAAAGAGCAAATAGGAAGCAGAGTCTTGGCTTCCGCAATGTCCTATAGTCAAAATTACGTCAGCAGAACTTCTTGAAATTAGCAGAAATGTTGTCAAAATCAGTAATTACAAACTAGATTGACTATTATTCACCGATCATTCTAGAAAAGGAAAACTAATCAATAATTCTGTCTCAAAATGTCAATCTTCCTTACCAGGAATTCAAAACTGACAACCTGGAAAAATAATAATTAGATTTACACACAGACAAAAACCACAAACACGCATCAATTCACTGTGTATATGTACACAATAAATAGCTACATCGAACTATTCATAAAATAAAAAAGGCCTACCTTCCCCATGTGCCCCTGCAGAGTCCGGCAACAAAGCAGATCAGTAGGGCCAAAAGTCACTGGAGTCTTCCCCTGCGAACGCGCGTATCCGGCAACTGAAAACAAATATACATCACACAGATAAATAATTACAACATACTTCGTGCCAAAAACAAACAGATCTAAAGTACATAATAGAACATAATTTCAGCTATCACGAAATCACAATATTAAACTAGAATAAGAGTGGGGGAAAATAAAACAATTGAAACCATCAGTGTCTAGAAGAAGAAGACGCTTTTGCTTCAATCTATCTCTGAGGGCATTAACAGTTTCAGTAGCAGCCATGTGCCGTTCTTTCAGCTCAGCAACTGACATCTTCTTTTCCACCATAAAAATCAAGCGAAAGCAAAAGATGAAAATCTTTTGCTCCTCAGCTTCATTTGAAGCCTAAAATTCAGTATTCTAACACAAAATTGAAACTTAAATTATATAATCAGAGACAAAGAAGTGAGCTTCGGCGAGGAGGAGAGGGAGAGTCGGGGAGGTGTGGAAGGAAGGTGGACTGTGAAGAATTTGAGAGAGAAAAGGGGATGCTTGGTAACGGGGACATTGACTGAAAGCCGCCGGGCCCACATTCCCCTGATGTCGATTTTCCATATATAGTAACTTGCTCCCTGGACACGTGGCATTCCGATCAAGGCGTTTCGCCGAGCTAAATTTGGTTAAACAATTACATAAATATAAATGAATTCTATTAAAAATTATTTAGTAATGGTTAAGTATTTCTTATTGATTTTCAATAAGTTCCTTCATAAATTTTTAACGTTTTTTATATTTCCATTTTGAGAATATTAATTTTCTATTAAGACAAGCCAAAGAAAAATAGAGAACAAAAAAAATAGAGCATTTTTCCGTTGCCGGGAATCGAACCCGGGTCTCCTGGGTGAAAGCCAGATATCCTAACCGCTGGACGACAACGGATTTGTTGCATGATTTAATTACACTAATTGACCACAACATAACATAAGAAACTCACTACTGCAGTAAAATTTCAAATAACACATAAATTTGCGCGTTTGACAATGACATTGTGCTCGCCTAATAAAAATAGTATTGTTTTCGACAATAACTTCGGGGGATTGTAGACTTTTTCTCACACTTCATCATTCTATCAATCTTTTCATTATTGGAGCTATTGTCTCTGCACACTCTAATGCGTACGCTAAATCTTTTAAATAATAAAAATAGTTATTTAAATTTTTATTTATAATTATTATTTTAATAATTTAAATATATTTATTTAATTTTTTACATAAATAAATAAAAATTTTAAAATTATAATAGTAGAGTAGAAGTTTAGTAGGTTATAGTAATAGTAATGACATAAATATAATAAAAAATAAAAATATCTACATTATAAGTACATTACTTGAAAACTTTTTGATACTTTATTAATAGTATAGATATTAAAAAATTAGTAAGATATATACAAATAATTCGCCACTTCGCTTGAAGTTCTCGCATATATTTCTTAAAAAAAAAAAGGGAAAAAACAGTTCTTGTGTGGATTCACAACAAATGCAAAAAAAAACATTAAGATATAATTCAAATTGACTCAGAAGTCAAGAACAATGAGTAAATCTAAATAATCCCTTATAAATTATTGACATTTTTTTGGACACATGATATTACATTTTTATTATAGTACCGTAGAATTACATCAATCTCTACTGCCTCTATTGTCGCCCTTCAATTATTTAGCCACCAAAAATTTCCAAGCAGTCTTCATGTATTTCCACCAGGATAAATGCAACCATTGTAACCTGCAATGCAAGGAATGATAATTGCAATAGGAGTATAGGGCATCATGAATAAGTTGTTGAAGAAGTGTCATTTTCTACAGACATGTTCATGGTATAAGTTTAAATTTTCCTGGTCATTCATTTATTTGGATCTGCTGCAAATTAAGTAACCAAATTTCTAGCAAGAATTCGCGTTCCTTCTATTTGGTAGCTGGAGCATAGAATCTTCAAGAATTGGGGACTTCATGATCAGGCCATATGGATTATCGGTTGCCCCAAGTTGCAGGTGGCATCATAATAGATATCACTCGCTAAGAGTAAGTTATCTTACCTTTAGCACACATCAGACTTTACGTTTTGATCCTTTACTGGCTTTGGCATTGAAGGTTTAGGTGGGAACACCAGCATGTATAATGTGATTGTACTTTTAGACCTGATCAAGCTTTCTAACCTAACCCAAGAGGCTAGATCCGAACATTATCATCAAGTGCTACTTATCGAGCCTGATATCCATGTGTTGCCCCCCTTAGTACATGAAGATAATGATGAGGTTGATGCAGGAACATATAGAAGACTTACTAGGATTAGTGGTAGTGATTGTGGCTGTCTGCAAGAAGTCGCAGTTCCAGGGATTCCTGCCAGTAGATTGATATAAGAGATTCATAGCGTAAGCAGCATGTGATACTACAGTAGTTGGTTCAAAACAGGCACCACCAGGTTGAATTGGACTACAATCTATGCCCTGGCCACAAGCATAATCAAGATTTGCCTGCAATTGAGTATCAGATATGCCAGGCCTAGGCACACACCAACCTGCTACTGGGTTCGGTACTGGATTCACTGGAGTTACTGGAATAGTAACTGGAGTCGTCGGAGTTGATGGAGTCGTTGGAGTTGGATTCACTGGAGCCACCGGACTCGTTGGGGCAGGAGCTTCCGGAGTTGTTGGTGCAGGCGTCTATGCAAAATCAAGCAAGACAAATGAACATGTCATTCATCTGAATATGAGCTGAATAAAAACAAGGGAACTCATGAAATTCCAACAATACAATTATGATGTGAAGATCAATACAAAATTTGCACTCAAATGGTCCAAGAAATTAACACCATTTATAAGTACAAGCACAATTAAAGCCAAAGATTATCAGTTTCTAATGCCAAATGAGTATCTCACCTGCGTGCTCTTTAATAGACCAGCATCATAAGTCATGGAAAGATCAGGCTTAAACAGTCCAAACGACCTCTCCGAGCCAGGCCCAGGTTTCAAATCCTCATCGTAGAGTGCGAAGAGATAGGTATCGACAGATTTCCCAGGCATGAGTGGCGTGCCAACCATTGACCTGAGGTGGTTTACCAAGTTTTTGTTGTAGGCTTTTGCATTGTCCAAACCAGGGCCTACTTCATTGGAATCTCCTTTATAAGGCCACCCTGTCTCCGCAACCACAATCTCAACATCCTTAAATCCCATTCCTTTCAAGGCAGAGTGCACAGCATCAACCTAAGACCATAGATCGTAAGACCAGAAACTATCAGTAAATGTAGTTCTGGTTAAGCTTTAAGCAGAAAAATTCAGTCAAGCTTTTGCGGACAATAACATTCTAACATAAAAAACCCACATTGGCAATACCTTGTTTTCCATGATAGTTTGGAGAATATGTGCTTTTATGGTCCCTTGTTAATAAAACTTATACATGAACAAAAATCATTATACTACAGTAAGGAAATTCTAGTAAGGTTCAACTGTCCAAATTGGCCAGCCTGTCCAGCAACCACATGGAGACAGAAGTACACATTATACAGCAGTTAGATGGCTTTAAAGCTATCAGGTTTTAGGAAAAAGACAAGAGGATTGTAGACAAAGGCATCCTTGAATATGTGAACACAAATTCAAGCTGCACAGGAGAGAAATTAAGATACTTGATGCCACAATACTGAAGATATTTCCAAGTCAAAGAGTCAAAACTTTGAAAAAAAAAAATTACCATATGATCCCAATATGCATTGAATTGGCACCTAACCCATGTGTAGCTCCAACAAAATACATTAAGACTGAACCTACAAGAAATGGGAAGTGTTTGTGTTGCAAGAAATTTTCCTTCAAAACTTTACCTGTGCATCAAACATGTTCATGTACTTGATGCCAGTTCCTGAGTCCACTCGTCCAGCATTTGGTTGGAACAAACAGAACGCTAACGTTTCGGGCCTAGGATCACTTTGATATGCAAAGAACGGATATGGATTGATCATAAAAGGTGAACCATTCGCACTGTGGAACTGTAGCAATGTTTTCATTGTGTCGCCGTACCCAAAAGCCCCTGATGATGGCGGGTCTGATTGAGTCAGCACTGCCATGGAGTGTACCGTTGATACCTTGATTTTCCCTCCTAACGATGCTGCCATTTAATTGAAGTGAAGTGCAAATTGTTGTTGAATACATACAATGAGATTGTAAGGTGAAATGCTAATATTGTGATGAACTTAATTGAATCACATAAATCAACAATGTTGAGTGGTTAATTAATTCAACTATATTGCCTGAATATTTAGATTTGAATTCTTAATAAATAAACAAATAATAATAAAGATTACAAAGATTAGTGGAGTAATTTTGGGATTAAATTTGTGAGCCCAATATAGGATAAATTTTTTTTTTTTTTTTATATACGCGCATTTAGGGCTCGTTCAAGCTCGAACTTTGACCTCCCACATGGGAGACTTATACCGAGCCACTCGGCCCCAACATGGGATAAGTTAAAACCTTTTTTGTTGCCTTTACCAAAATGTAAATCATTGTAATTTGTAAGTGAAAAATTCATAATTTACTTATAACGGTATCATATTTATTTTCCACTACTCATCATCATCATCACATAATTGAAGGCAAATAGCAAGAGTCGTTAACTCTTACCTGCATTGAGGGCGTTTTGGACATTTTGCATCGCGGGCAAGAGCTGAGACACGAGATTCTGATCCGTTGACGTCACCACCTCGTTGCCGACGGTTACGACAATGATCTTGCTAGCTGGATAGTAAGCCAGCACGTTCGAGTTGACCCAATTACCCGCGAAATTCGGGTCGGAAGCGAGGGCCGGAATATCCCCATTGGCTGCGCCGATCACTATTCCGATGCCGGTGTTCGCCAGCGCCTTAATGATCGCTGGATCGGCGCCGTACAACCGCACCTTCTCAATGCTCGTAGACTGCAGAAGCTTCGCCGTCGCCTCCGGCGGCGGGAGATTGTCCGCCACTTGGCCGTAATTCACTCCGATGAAAGACTGCGAATCTTGACCCCAAAAAAAAAAAAAAAAGAATTGAAGGTCAAAAAAAGTCTTTTACTAACACCTAACAGTTAAAAGAAGAAGCCCTTTACGTAAAGCGAACTGATAAATTCTGCTTTCGTGTTATCAGTTAAAAGACAAGTATACAATAAAGCTGCACCGACTTTTCTAGAGTAAAGACTTTAATTTCACTTTCTTACACGAAATACAGAACAAGAAATCTTGGGAACTACTTAAGACTTAAGAAAACTAACAAAATAATTTAGCTTTTAAAAAAAAAAATTCAAAACAAGAAAGCCTGAAAACTGGAAGGAGAAAAAAAATCGACTTACTGGCGAAGTAAAAGGACAAGAATAAAAAGCAAAGAAGCAAGAATAGTGGAGAAGTGGAAGATTTCTGCATGTTTGGAGCCATGGCCATGGCTAAATATATCTATAACCACTGTATATGTGTGTGTGTGTGTGTGTGTGTGTGGAAAGAAGATGACTATGAGAATATTGAGATGAGAGAGAGAGATGGGGGGTTTGAAGTTGAAGTTGAAGAAGACTACAACGGTAAAATAAGGAGGACGGGGAAAAGGGCCTCGTGGGAGTGGGGCAGAGAGGTACTTTTTTAAGTGTACTGTAGTTAGCAAATGGCAGTATAAAGATTGGAGTGCTGAAGAGGGTTGGAAATAGAAACTACTGGCGGGCAAGAGAAAGAAGAAAGGGAAAAAGATGATGGGAATTGGGATGGGAAGAAGGAATGTGTATGGGGTTGGTGATGATTGGGATTACTTGATGAAAAAGGTGAAATATATGCGAAAAGAGCTTGCGTGCGTGTGTGTGTGTGTGTGTTTTCCTTCCAACAGACGTGTACAGTGCCTAAGTAGAACGAAGAAATGAGGGTCGATTTTGTCAATAAAATTAGTACGACTACAAGGTGGACACTTTTTCCAATGGAAGACCAATTGCATAATCCTCTTCTTTTAGTTGCTGTAGGCTAAAGCTTATACTATACATCATCTAACAGTTCCACCAGCGGAGAAAAAATATTTTTTGAATTTATATGATTAAAGATTGATATCTTTTAGATTTTAAAACTAAGTCCTAGATTATAAAACCCGTTATGCCTTATTTTAATATCTTTAATTATATTAAACAATATGTTGTGATCAAATGCTTATCATTGGATTAAAATATATAATTATTAGTAAAGACACAACTTTTTTTTTATACAGTTAACAGCACAAAACACCATATAAAACTATGATCAACTTTAAGTGACTACACCCCAAAAGCAACATAAATTGAACAATTAATCTTCAATGAAAGATGCGGACAACAAATCCAACAAAATGCATTAAGTTTGAAGCTTTTCTCGATGTTCTCTCTTGAAAGTACGTATCTTTCAGACAAAATTTCAATCCGTATCCAGGAATACACTTCTTCGTAACCAATGCCAAGACTGGAGGAATGATTTCATATAATTTTATTTGTTGGTGTCACAATATTAGATAACAAAAATTACATCCCATCAACACAATATCAAATGTCATCATTTAAAGTGATATAATTCTTGTTATTCAGTATTTTTACAGCTAACATATATATATATATATATATTTCTACCAGCATAGTCTATAAATCCCCATAACACAGACTTCGAAAATTACACAATCAAAGATAAAAGTTCTTAAGGCGGCATCGTAAACGAATAAAGCAGAGTCACTTTTGTGAATCTCAAGCTGAATTGAAAACACAGAAGCCACAACACCTATAAGAATAAAAGATAAATTTTATTAAAAAGAAAAAGAAAAATAAATAGAAAACACACACACACACAGAGACAGAGAAAGAGAGAGAGAAGGGGATACAGCTGGGGAGGTGTGAGAAGCAAGTGCAAGAAAGTCATCAGAGGCTTTCAAGTGAGTTTCCCAGACACGCATGGGGGCCGCCCAAGTAAATAAATGAGGCATCGTGTTTCCACTTCAGAGTTTAATAGTCATCATCTACTCAACTCTGGCACGTGCATTACGTACAGCATATTCCTCTTTTTTTTATAGAATAATCTATGTCCATATAACTGAACGTACAATAATGCAGAAGGAAATTCTGTAAATATGAAAAACAAAAATTACTAAAAAGAAACATAAAAGAAAACTGAGGCCCCATACAAATAAATCACTCAAGACGACAAATAGGTTAACATTTCGTTCATAAACATACTTCACCAGCAGAAAGAGCATAATACAACAATTCTACAAAACAGAAGATTAAATCTTGAATTGGAATATTAATCAATCAATAAAGAAGAGGAAGAAGAAACCTCAAAACATTTTTAAAGAAAATTCAAAGAGAGAGGAAAAAAAAAACAACCCAAATGGAATTTTATGATTTTCAAGTCTCTCTGTTTAGCCTCCGGAATGGGAGACTGGAGTGGTCACAAATTGGCCATCCTTGTATGAATGGATATACTGCTGTGGCAAAGCATGCTCTACCTGCAACCAAATGCATTTAGCTTTAAATGATTCTGCCTAAAATACAGTTAGATCTGTGCGGAGTTTTACAGGAAATGGTCTAATTGTTTGGATAATTCAACATCTTCTTTGGTTTTACTAATAGAAATAGTGGTACACTTCTAACTAACCAAAGCATGAAATGTGGATCATGCATCACTAGGATGTATTATTAAAACCATTTTGATGACTAAGATTGAATGTTAATGTAGAATATGAATTTTTTGGAGCTTAGAAGCCAAATAAAAGCAGTGAAACATACCCAATCACCATCTGTTTCGGGTCCTGGCACCAGTACGTTGATTTCACTTGACTTTGCTGTGGTTATAGAAGCCTTCAAAGAATCTTTGGTCAAGTATAACTGGCAACCTGCTGTGTTGTCTATTGATATTGTTGGAGCCGAGCCCTAGAAAAGACAAGTTTGCAAGAAGATATGGCTTTAATTAGTTTCATTCAACTAAATAATGCTGGTGCCAGCTGAATTTTTGGTCTTGACAGCCAGAGCATATCTTTAGGATCAACGGCCCCTCTAAAGATAACACAACTGAAAGAGAATATGGATTATCTTCCCCTACCAATCTACCACCACTAAGGAAAAGGAAAATTATCTAACTTCAAAGATTAAGATAATGATTACCTGACATTGCACCTCCACACCATTGCAATTAACAATCTCACAAGCTGCCACGACATCCTAGTTGGCAAATTTCAGAATAAAACAGAGTCAGTTGACCTTAGAAGATATGGCTTCAAAATTCAGATAACCAGCTGAGTTTGAAACAATTTGTAACGAACCTTGAATACCACCCCCATCTTAGTACATTTATCAACTGTTATGTTGTTTACTTTACCTGCATGTATGCCCATAGTAAGCTTTCATAATCTACTGCAACACAACACAACTCAACTCAACTCGATGTGTGAGCTCTGTTTAGCACAAACGTCTATGCTAGTAAATGAAGATTTACCTTGGATCTGAAGAACAGAATTTTTGCATCCAAAGACATAAACCGACTGTTTTGCGTCACAATCATCAATTACTAAATTATTTCGTCCAATTTGATTCTCAACCGCCCACCTGCAAAGAATACAACAGTTAATTGGCAGATGACTCAAAACCTAGAATCGTATAAGAGCATTTTACTCACTTTCGACCCATCTGAAGTTCCAATTTTGGAGGTCCTGTCTTTGAGAAAGCAGGTGAACCAGCACGACTTTCCTTCTCAGAGGCAGTAACAACACCAGTCCTATCTGTGCGGTTCTTGGTTTTCATATCATCTGTGACCTTCCTTAAACCTTGAAGTAAAAGACAACAGACATGACAAGAAGCCAAAAGAAATTCAAGGGGGGTATGTAAGTGGGAAATAAACGGATGATATTTACCAGCAGTAACTGATTTTCCAGAACCAATTTCCTGGAAGACAGCAGACATCCCTTTCTTGGGATGCGATGATGAAGGTTGAGTAGTTTCAGAACTGAAAAGTGATGCAGGTGGAGGCGGTGGAGGAGCAGAAGCACCTGGAGTAGGAGCTTTAGCTGGGGCAGATGCTGTTGTCTTCCCTGTAGCACTCCATACAGGACCCAGTGGATAATGACTCTTGACATAATCCCTCAAGCCTGGTAGATAAAGTTCCTTTAAAGCCTTTGCCCACTCAACATGGTTTGCATCTTTGTTTCTATACTCCACAAGAATCTAGATCATAAGTGAGAATATAAGAACTTTCAGGCCTAAATTATCAATGAGATAGGATGATACCAACTCTCCTCCCCCAGTGCAAGAATACAAAATTACATCCTATTTCTTAGGGGTTGGTAGGATACCAAGCATCCAATATTCCAATTGTCTTATTCATGAATAATGCTGAAGAACACATCTAATCAGCAGAAGAAAACTACCGTCCCTCCTACTTTATGTAGGGCATGGGAGGAAGACCAACATAAGACAGCACAGATTAAAGAAGTGAGTAATAAGAGAGTTCCTTAATTTTTCCCCTCTCTTATCATCTTCTATTTATTTTCTCACCCTGGAAGAAGGGCATATACTCTCAAGTGAAGAAGGTACAGAGCTACTACCTTGTTACAATAAAACTCGGCCATTTGCCAACTTTCTTCCACATGTGCAATAGGCATACTCATACCTATAATGAGATAGTAGTAATTTAGTGTTTGAAAAAAGAGACAATTAGCTAATTGGCCATCACATGCACATATTTTGGTAAATTTTTCTTACCACAATCTTTCCCCGTATATGCAATCCAGGCCAGGGCAGCCAGACTATCAGCACCAGTCTTTAAGTGGTGGTAAAAATCAGATCGCCTTCCCTCAGTCAATGCAGAAGCTTTAATTATCACGTCATTCAACGGTTTGAGGAATTCCACCAGCCCTGCCATATCAGGTTTCTGCAGGGGTGGCATAAGTAGACTGAGCCTCACATTACAAAAAGCATACACAGACACAGCGAGGGCAGTAGGGAGGAAGGGAGAGGAAGAACAGTTACAGAAATGATTGAATGATGATACTAAATGGCCAGTTTCATGTTTGGATAACGGTTGGGCACCATTAAGCTTCTGCTTCATATACTTTACCATCTCTAAATACAATGGCTCTCAAACTTCATCAAAATTATAGAAGATATCGATGGTTCAATGATGTAATGATCTTTAAAACAACCAGTTCTCACAGAGTCACAGTACAGACAGGAAAGTATATATGCATGCTTAAGGAAGCATATTATATGTACCCTTCCTAGTCATAAAGATTTTTGCCAAAGTGAAACGTGAAATTTAATTGCGGATCATTAAAACTATGATGTGTTCAAATAAGATTTCTTGTAATATGATAGAAGTGCCACCACTCCACTTCAGACCTCCCTCACTCCAATTTGGGGCCGTCCCCTTCATTCTACTTCACTGAGCCCATTGTATGTTCCATCACAAAGGTGGGAAAAGCAGAATCGCATTCAAGCTGAAGCCTATGTTTCAGAAAATTTACCCAGAAATTCAATCAGCCACTTATAACTGAATACGAAATCTATCTTATCTATCATTACGTTAAAATAGCTATTCAAATTCTAGAATCAAGTTTGCTGATACCGAGACTAATTGGCATCATCGCCACTTACTTGCTATTTATAAAGACCAAATAGAACTTCCTAACATAACAACGTCACAGAAAGTGTCAATCATAAAGCTTATTGTCTCCAATCTCTTCAGTATTTTACAGCCTTACACACTCTCACATGCAAAAATTTCATGAGTACAACTGAAAGAACATCGAAAAAAATACCACGGACCTGAGTTTGCTTGATTTTAACAAGAAGCTGTTTCTGCACATCAAATGCTTCCGCAATAATCTTAGACACATCCAGGACCTGTCCTCCAATCTTCTCTCCAGCGCTCGTAACTCTGTTAACGTACTGCGAAATCAGATCGTCAAACGCCAAAATCGACGGATCCATCGCCGCCGCGTCTCCACCGTCCACCGGCGCAACTCCCGGCCGAAATCCACCTGTGGAAAGCGCCTCCAGCCGCACGACCGCGGCTTCCAACCTCTTCACCAAATTCTCGTCCATGCCTGCTCAATAGTTTATCGCACTAAAATTTTTCTGTTAGTGATACAGATACAACAGATCTGGTGAGCGTGCGAAGTGTATATTACTGTAAATCCATAAATTTTCTTGTATTTTTTGAGGACTTTTTTCTTTTTCGCCGAAAGGTGAAAGGTCGAGGCCTAACTGGAATGCTTATGGTGTGGGTTACTAATAGTCGAATATCTCAGGCGATAATTTGGATTCTTCTCTTTCTTTTTTGGCACTATTTATCGAAGATAGTGGAGGGAATGTGGGGTTTGCTTGACGAACACCTGTAGTTGAAGAAAATTAGTAAAAGCAAAAAGTAACACTTGAATGCTTGGACTCGACTCCTAGGCCGTGTTTGGATTCATTTCATTTTTATTTTCCGAAAATTCTTTTAAAAAAAAAAAAGGAAAGAACTAAATAAATGGTTTGGTCGATGTAATTGATGAAATTGGCTTTATATTTCATTTTAAAAAGTATATTTAATCACTCATTTTTAAATTTTAATTATAGTCGAATTTATCAATTAATTAATATTACTATTTTCATATTTTTATGTGTAAAATTTAAAATTCAAATTTTAATCAATCCTAAATACATACACACTTAAATTAATAAAAAAATAATATAATTCCAAACGTATTTGAAGTGCTCTTTTTAGTCAAAATTATTAAGATAATTAAAATAATTTTGATGAATGA
>JACGDI010005341.1:228382-246119 GCA_014898725.1 Jacaranda copaia | reverse complement strand
AGATGACGAAGAAAGAGAAAAGCTTGCAAAGGAGATATCAAAAGATTGGAATTCTGGTACAGGAGTTTCCAAATATCTTTGACTCTCATACATTTTTCTTCAACGTGCAATCTTAACCTCTGATTTGGGCTACCTACCTCTAGTTTTCGAGCGGAGCATAAATACATTATTTCTCACTGAAATGGTTCGGGGTTTGATGCTGACACTCAAATACTTCTTCGAAAAGAAAGTTACTGTACGTGGTTTTCTTCTCATTCTTCTTATTTTCTATTTGTCTCGTAGGGCTTTTATGTACTATTGTTATCATTATTATCTGTAACTGTTTCATGGGGAGAGGGGGGGGGGATTTAAATCCATTAGCTATTGGATGTCAGTAGTGTCACCGATGGGGGGAACTGGGCGAACCCTTGGTCTCTCTCCCTAGCTGTTGGTTGGATAATTTGCTGAGAGTTCCATTGTTTTGCAGATTAACTATCCTTTTGAGAAAGGTCCTCTGAGTCCACGCTTTCGTGGAGAACATGCCCTCCGGCGTTATCCGACTGGAGAGGAACGTTGCATTGCTTGTAAACTGTGTGAAGCTGTAAGGGCTGGATTTTAGCTCACTGTTTTTGCCCCAGTTATTACAAATTGAATATGCATGCATGCTCATGTTCAATTGTTTCATGAACTTTGGGTAACAAGATGTTGAAATTCTCTATCAACATGGGACTGCTATGATAGACTTTTCTAAATTTCTTTTGTCCTTCCAACTTTATTACTGTCTTTGCTCAACTTATTTCTACCCAAAACCTTCTGTGCTGGTTCATTCAGGCCAAATTATTTGCTTGGCTATTGCTTGGCTAGCTCATTGTTGCTGCTTGATATATCATATATGTGTCTTCGTCAACGAGCATAAGTTGATCTAATGTTACATTACAGATTTGCCCTGCTCAAGCAATTACCATTGAAGCTGAAGAGCGAGAAGATGGGAGCAGACGGACAACCAGGTAAATACATTTGCCCCACTCTCTCCATCTTTTCCCCTCAGTGTTTCTGCTCCTTGTGCATTCCACTCACATCATAAATTCCACAGGTATGATATAGACATGACCAAGTGCATCTACTGTGGTTTTTGCCAAGAAGCATGCCCTGTAGATGCCATTGTTGAGGGGCCCAACTTTGAATTCGCTACTGAAACTCATGAGGTTTGTACAAGTCATTGTATTTTGCTTAACTATCTATTTGGAAAAGAAAAACACAAACTGATTACTTATTTCTCCATGTAATAGGAACTTCTATATGACAAGGAGAAGCTACTAGAAAATGGCGATCGGTGGGAAACTGAGATTGCTGAGAATCTCAGATCTGAGAGCCTGTATCGTTGAGCAGTGGTCATCCTCAGCATCTTCAAACCTGGACTTGGATCTCTTATTTTTTCGAAACTTGTCAAATAAAGGGATCTATTTATCTCATTCACCTCTGTATTTTGTTCCTTTGGTACTATAGCTTTGTCACAACAATACAGGATGAGAAGGCAAGAAACCAAAGATTCATAAAAATCCTTCGTTCTGTATTTCTATATGAGAGGATCCTAAGGAAAAGGATTTTGTGTTCTGATTGCTACATTCTTGACATTCACTGTCACTTATTTTTTGCTTCAGAAAACACTATTGCTGTTTGGAGGCAGCTAAAGTAAGTCCTTTGTTGCCATCTACAGCATCAGTTTTCATCTATCCTTTTTAACAAAAACTTGCTTGATTGGTGCCTCTCTGATCAGTGTGAAGTAGCAAAATGAAATTAAAAGAAATGGAATTTCAGCTTTACTTACCTCTAATTCTGTCTTCAATATTGAAAATTACTTAAAGATATACCAATTCATTCATGGTTGATTAACAAAAAGTCTATTTGTTGTTACCTGTGATGTTTGGGAGAAAAAAACTTTGATTTCAATACCGGATTTTATTTAAATATTCCAGGATGAAAAAAAGTTGAAGAAGCAACATTTCCTTCAGTAGAAAGGAAAAAAAAAAAAAGGGAAAAAAGGAGAGAACGTACAAGTTATTCGAGAAGCAAAATCGTGTGTGATATTAAGCGACTTTTGATCGTCGTGTACTTGAGAAGTAATGGAATGAAAAAGTTGTCATTGTTTGTGGGGTTAAATTTTATTTTTTATTTGTTTAAAAGACATAAGATATGAACCAATTTGAATTTGGGTATGAGATTTAAAAGTAAGTCTTAAAATCCTAAATAAACTCGAAAAACTACAATCTATAAAACGATCTTATTATTTCAAACATATTTGAAGAATAACTTATATTTTATAGACTAATTTGTACTTGGACACGAGACTTAAAAAGCAAGTCTCAAAATCCTAAACAAACTCAAAAAACTACAATTTATAAAATAATTTTGTTATCTCAAACAGGTTTGAAGAATTACTCATATCTTATAGTTGATATATTTTTTTACAAATAAAAAATTTTGAGTTATTAAATTTATAAATTATTTATTTTTTTATTTATTCTAAATTTCAAATAAATTTAAAAATCAAAACTCGTAAAATAATTTCACTACCTCAAATAACTTCACGCTAATCCAATAAATTAATTTATTATATTACTATAATTATTAGACTTTATTTTACGATCAATTACAATCACATATCTCATTTTCATATTTTAAAATATCAAATCAAGCGCAAAATCTTTAAATAACGCATTTTTTAATCTTATAAAACCCTAGAACACCATCAAAATCTTTAAAATACCGAATTTTTTAATACAATATTCCGCGTTCCAGGTTTCACCTATCTTCGTATTGCGCCGGCGCAATTCTTACTATCTCTACACCCGTTGGCTGCTGTCTCCTATTTCGCCTCCGCCGATTTGTCGACGACCAATGGCGGAAGAAGCCTTGCTAGGATATCTAGAGAAGAACGAGGAGATACCGGATTCTGGAAAATTCGCCGAGGAGAAAGGAATCAGTCATGATGAGATCGTGAACATCGTCAAAAGCCTCAATGGTTTTCGTCTTGTCGATGCTCAGGTTATTTTTTTTCTTCTTCTCGAGATCCCAGCATTTCTCCCTTACGGCAAACGCAAGGCTTGTAGCAATTGGTGATTAGCTGTGATTTTTTGAATTGTAGCTCGGAGGTTTGTATGACTTAAAATTGTGTTTTAAGTGTTGGAAACAAGGGAAATAAATAGGGAGATGACATGTTATTCAACTTAGTCTTAGGTACAAATTTCTGTTTAACAAGATGGATTTAATCCAGTTTAGGTGATCAAGTGGGCTTGTGGTTTGTATGAAGTTTGAGTAGTGGGTAAGGAAAAAGGTGACGTTGTAGAATATCAATGCGGTTTTGTTGATGGACTTTGCTTGTTCTGAAAATTCTGCAGGATATAAAGAGGGAAAGATGGGTGCTCACTCAGGAGGGGGACCTATATTCTAAATATGGATCTCCTGAAGTACAACTCTTTTCAGCTGTACCACCCGAGGGTATCACACGAGAAGAGTTGCAGGTAATTGTGTAATTAATTCAGGGGTATAAATTATTAGTCTGCGTAGGAAACAGAATGTCTTATAGAGTGATGCTATGTTTACAGAAAGCTTTTGCATCGCGGTTGCCAGATGATGTTGAGGTAAGCCACTAAGAACTTTTCAATTGCTTCTGTATTATTGAGTTCATCTATTATTTGCTTCTCTGGGACATGTGTTGCTTGTTCAGAAGATTAATATATAAAACTTAAACCTCTTATTGTACGGTCTAAATATGTTCTGACTTCATGAATTTATCAATTGCTACATGCTTCTTAGAAGTGAACATAAGTTTCAATTGCATGGCATCACATCAATTATTTATTCCTTTGAGGCTTTCACTGAATCATGTTTGGCTTTTATTTAACATTTATTTGCTCTCTTATACCTGGGAGACATGCTGATTAATTTGATTTTTTGGACACAGGAGAAGTTGAAGTCATCAATTTACAAAATAGGCAGCACACAGGCCATAAAAAACAAATGGATAGAAATGGGAAAGTCGCAAGTATCAAGGAAGGTAATGCTGACTGAGCTTAGCTTTTAGGTACTTTTAGAATTTAACTAAATTGCCCTGTTGGAATATATGTTCATTGGAGATATTCACACATTTTGACATACCTCTCTTAAATCTTCAAGCTTTTTAAGTTTCTGATATTTCGTCCTGAGAAGGATGCATTTTACTTTGCAGGGAAAATGCCTTATCCTCCCTTTCCTTACAGTGATTCTGACATGTGTGTATAATTTTTGTTATTGTGCTAGCCAGAGAAACTGAACTCTCTACTTTTGAACTGAATATGTACATTTTCTATAATAAGTTCCATCTCACCTTTTGTTTACGCTGTGAGCATAAGATGGAAAAGTTTATCTTATGGTTATTTTGATTGATGTGGATTTTCATTGCTCAACCAAATTAAGGAAAAGGTCGACAATGTCATAATGGGAGGGAATAGAATTCAAGGCAATGAATGAAATTGCTGCACTCAATTTTCCTTTCTTCTAAAATTCATCTCTGCTTGGGTGAGATGAAAATAGTGTTAAAACAATGATTTAATTTCTAAGTTTTTCAAAATTTTATCCATGTGATTGAAATAAATAAAATTTCAAACCACCCATGTTAATTTTGTTTTCTACTTCTTAGTATCAAGCCAAACAATGGCAAATAAATTTCTGGTTTTGTTCTTTCTCACCCAAATTTTGCCTTATTTGCTCTCTGCTCATTGCCATCTTAACCTTTATTTATTAATTTATTTTTTAATGTACACGACCGTGTATATCAAATGTATATTAAAATTTGCTTTACTTGACACTGGGTATTTGTCCGAGTAGTTTGATGTACTAGAAGCTGAAGCCTTGTGAGATTATTTGCCTTCGCTTAAATTGTGATTAAGTAGTCACCATTACTTGTATTGAAGTTCTATTGGCACTGAAAAGGGAGTTAATATTTGTTTGTCCCAATGTACTTGTGTTTGATGTGGCCTCTAAACATATGGTCTCTTGTTTTACTACATTATGATTGTGGTTGAAACATACTTCATGTCGGAGATGGTTCAACATGCTGTTCAAATACATAAGTCGTTTTGTCAATTAAAGGGGTTGTTTTACATTTGGAAAAATTGTAATATTCACTATAAAAAATATTCTTACTTTGGTGATTTGGTACAGGTTCAACAAGTTGATGACAGAGTGAGAGACTTGCTTGTGCAAATACAGAATGGTGAGGTGGGTAATAATCTTTAGATGCTTAGCTTTTCATTTGTTCCTCTCTTTCCTTACTTGCATAGATATTCCTATGGTCATATGCATGAAAATATATCCATGCATTTATGCACAATTGCATGCATGTTGTCATGGATATCTAGTTGTGTGTTTGGATGCGACTTGCATTGGATTATAAAATTTTGAAGATGATTTATTGACATAAATTAAAGAATTTTATTAGAACATCAATAATATAATTTTACTCAGAAAACCATCAACAAATCTATCAAGTTTTACTCAGACCAGTCAACAGAGTTTCACAATAATACTTTTCTTGTCTCCTTTGATGTCAAACTGTCTACATCATATGTAATTCATTATTTTTTTATGAGAGTTTCTAATCTTTGCAAAGCATGGAATTTGTTCCCCGCGTTCATTTTTTCTCCTGTGGAAATTGTATCAATAGAACACTATTTACTGAATATAGGGACACTGAGAGGACATGCTGTTGAGAGTTTTAAAGAGGTATCAGTGTGCGTACACTTGCAATTTAGTTGGTGTGAGAAAGAGCAACTAGAATTTAGTATCTTTATTGGCTTTGTGAATTGAGATACATGAGATACATAAACTCTCAAATGAAATTGGTTCCTGTAATTTACAACTAATATGGCAATTAAATTACAGGCCATCAGCACTGAGGATATTGATGCTCTCAAGCGAAGAAAGCTTATTAATTCCCAGTAACTATCTGCATTTGTTTTTTTGTTTCTTAGTTAATATATATTTCAATTGTCATGTTTTTCAATTGCCACACTTCTAATTTTTGTATTCTCTATGATTTGCATCTATTTGTTCTTAATACCAGGATATGGAAAGGCTATTCGGTGAAGAAAGGTCCCAAGTATGCCCCAAAAAGGAAAAAGGTGGCTACTGATTTAACTCGTGAAAACCTACAGAGGTAATTCAAGCCACTTGGTCTTTTTCCTTGGGTTTTAAAACATATGATATGGCATATATAATGAATAAGCATTTGTTATGGCAATGTAGTGCTATACACCGTTCCACAAACCCAAATTTATCTTTTCTCTGATTGTAGTTCTCAGATTTTAGTGATGGTGCTTTAATGCAGCTTCATTCTAATTCTTGTACCATCTTGACTAGGAAAAAAATAAAAAAGAAAGAAAAAGAAGCTATTGTTATTATAAGTCCTCAATATGTTGAAATCGCGACTGGAGAGTGAGGCTTCCTATTTCTGAGACTTTAGGATAAATGTTTTATGGAAGTTATATATGGACAGGAAACAAAATGATGTGCTATAAAATATTTGTTAATACCATAAAAAGGTGATTGTGGGCAAAAGCATGTTATGGAAAATGGCAAACTGATAACCTACTCCAAATTAGTTTTGCACAGGTGGGTTTGGGTCTTTAAACAGGTTACAGGATGAGTTATGTCTTGGGCCTGTCCCAAATTTGGTCCATATTATGTAGACCATAATTATACATGAACATATACCTGTATACAGGGTGTGTTTATTTAATATGTCTGTGTGCCAAAATATGTGTATAACTCACTTAACCATAAATTGGAAAATGCTACAAAAACTTGAGGTTGGTCTAATTACTGATAGGTCAGTCTACCTGCATTTAGACCAAACCTTGGGTGTTGTTTCTGTAATATCCCATTAAGAAAAGAACAAAATAATCAACATGCACATACATATGTGTGTGTGTGTGTGTGTGTGGATATATAGATCTATGTTGGTTGAACACTGAGATATAAAGTTATATCTATAGTTTTTAAAAACTAAGCATGCACATTGAGTGCATAACGGCTGAAACTTTGAGAATTGCAATTTCTATCATAGTTTTGATGGTTAAGATATTTTTAAATAATTTATACTCTCTCTTTCTCTCTCTCTCTTCTTTTTTTTTATTTTGTGAGATGACATCGGGGTTGATGGGTAGCATGTTGGTCTTAACCACCACAAATGCACTCCATTGCCATTCCTACATGTGGCCCATATACGCATTATCTTACCATTTGAAGTACATTTTTGTGCCTTACCTTTTCCACTACATTATTCTGAAAGTGAGATGATGTTTAAGGATAGTCTTTAGGTGTTGAAATGATGCTCTGTCAAATTTAAGTTGTGTTGCACAATACACGTGATTGTATTCTCTGATGCTTAATCTCCTGTTTTTGTTTGAAGGGGTGATTGGAAGGAGGTTGAGTTTAAAGAGTATAACTTCCTTGCGAAAGGCCAACCAACTGAAGGTGGCTGTCTGCATCCGTTACTCAAGGCATGAATATAGCAACCTTTTATATTATTGTTATCTTTCCCCGCCATTTTAGCTATCCATTACACTGTTGATGTTGCTTACTGGCTAAGATTTAAGAGTTTGGGCTTCAAAGGAACTCTTTAACTAAATCATGGAATAGGATGTTTGGCAAGAATATTTCTAAGTTAAAATGATAAATGTCAAATAATATATTTACATGCATTTTAGTTGGTAAAGATTAGTATACTATATCCCTGTCTAGTAAATTTTTCTTATTTTTTGTTAAAAAGTTCAAAAGGAAAAGTCATGTAATTAACAATTTGATATACTTTATTTTACTGATTAAAATTCAATTTCTATGTTTTGCAGGTAAGGCGCCAAATTCAGATGATATTTCTCCAAATGGGGTAAGTAGCGGTAATCTTGGTGAAGCTGTTTTGTAATATCCTCTTACGTGCTCATATAATTGTTGATTTGTCATTCATGGCTTGCAGTTTTGAGGAGATGCCAACAAACAATTTTGTTGAGAGCAGGTATGCCGTTCTTATACTTCTTATACTGCTGAAGATATCATAATTAACCTTGGTACCTGACTTATCTTTCTTTTCAGAGATTATAATTAAGAAATACAAGAGAACATGGAGAGGTCTATCAGCTGTGTAGATTAGATAGCATTAGATTTAGCTTTGATGAAATAGTAATAGTTTGTATGGCCTTCTGATGTTATTCAGCTTATCTTTAACACTTTGTTCAAACTAATCTCTAAAGAGAGCGCAGAGGTTCTCCTATTTTCCTGTTATAAAGAGTCTTAAGACTGACGGTTTACCTGTTTGTATAAACAATAGTCTGAAATACGAAGTTAATTAAAGAGGAAATCAAAAGCACCTATTTTACAACTCTTCTCCCACCTCTCCCTTTGGGTCTTTACCTGACTCTATCTTCTTGTGCAGTTTCATGCAGCTGGTATTAACTCTGACAATTTTTGTTACTTTTTAGCTTCTGGAACTTTGACGCACTTTTCCAGCCACAACAACATCCAGCCCGTGATTCACATGATACTTTCTTTTTGAAAGGTTTGTTCGAAATTTCATATTGGATCTGTATTCTTGGTGTTGATTTTATATCAGTTTCTTATGGTGGTTGATATTTCACAGAGCCTTCAACCACAAGAAGCCTGCCTGAAGATTATGTTGAGCGAGTTAAACGAGTTCACGAATCAGGCGGCTATGGGTCTAGGGGGTAGGCAATGCATATTTTGTATATTAATTCGACAATCCTTGAACGCAAGTAAGAAATTTTCTGTTTCTTCTAGGTATGGGTATGAATGGAAGAGAGAGGAAGCAAACAAGAACCTTCTGCGGACTCACACTACTGCTGTTTCCTCCAGGATGCTGTATGCACTAGCTCAGGTTAGTCTTTGTTGGCCTAGTATCCTTGGTCTCATTTTCTGCTAGCCATGCACAAGTCGATTTGTTCCTCTTTTTCTTGCCAAGTGCAACAGAATTGGGTATGATTTCGGTTTAAGTTGGTTAGTTCAGTAAATTTTCACTTACTCTTTTGTTTTCATTTTGAATATCACTTTTCCGCTTCCAAATCTTTTGTTTTCTTCTTCCTCCTCCTTCCTCTTGTCTTCGTTTAGTGTGCATTTATATAGCTTTTAAATTGACATGGCCTGCAAGGTTGTACTTTCGATAAATACTCTGTGCTGAATCTTTACCATAGGTATGTTTTGATGTCTGATGCAAAAAATGAGTTGGAAAAGAATTTATATAAAGCTTGTCTCATTTTCTTCATGAGCTTCTCTCAGTTAACAAACTTTGTACTGATGACTTACCTTAATTAATTGTCCTGTTTCTAGATATGATCAAATTTTTTTCTGAAATGTTAAGAACCTTTTTAAAATGTTTGTACCATGCATGCTATGTGCTGTTTGTTTTTCCTTTTCTTTTCCTATACTATATGTAGTACACCTTTCCTGGATAGCATGTCTAGGGTGGAAGATGCAGCTGTGGCTTGGTAGCATCTACATTTTTTATTTTTTTATTTCCTATTTCTGGGGGTGCTGGCTTGAATTGAAAATCCAAAACCAATTCATTTTCAAATATAGTTGGGAGATTTTACCTAAATCAATATTTTGGCCAGGGATCTTTCGCTCCAAAAAGATACTATTCAATAGACCGTGTTTTCAGAAATGAAGCTGTAGATCGAACTCATCTTGCGGAATTCCACCAGATAGAAGGTATTTGACGCTCGTTTACTCCCATGTTTTACCCAGTTGATCTTATTAATCATGTTGTATATGACACAAGCTGTGAAAAGAGGAAAAGACTGATTCAGATAAGTGATAACATTGAATAAGGTATTGCCAGGAAATTATATTTTGAAATGGTGAACATAAGTGATAGCTAAAGTAGTTGAAGATAAACAACCCTCTGTTTGGTTCTTTGATGTACAATTTGAGATGTGTTGAGTGTCCTTGTGAAATTAAGTACGATTTAACATAGATACCTTTTATTTTTAGCTGACAAATGATATTCTACTGTTTTCTCTGCTTCCACTAAACTGACTTCCTTGTGGTGGGTAGGTTTAATTTGTGATCGTGGCCTTACTCTTGGACATTTGATTGGAGTTCTTCATGACTTCTTCTCTCGTCTCGGTAAATATATTAGCTCTCAATTGGTCTTTGCTCAAGACATTCAACGCATCAATTGATTTCTTCCCCTAATTAATCCACCAAAGTGAAGTTCGGAGATAATGGTTGCTTCACTACGTTTACTATTGTCTGTATACTGAATAGCATCCTTCCCGTGCTTGACTTCAGGAATGTCCAAGCTTAAGTTCAAGCCCGCCTACAATCCTTATACTGAACCCAGCATGGAAATCTTCAGGTAATTATTAAAAAAATGTCACCTATCAGGGCCAACAGTTTCCGCATTGAAATGCAAGGCTAATGAAACAAAATGTTCTGTTGCATCAGTTATCATGAAGGTTTGCAGAAATGGGTGGAAGTTGGAAACTCAGGCATGTTCAGACCTGAAATGCTGCTCCCAATGGGGCTTCCAGAAGATGTTCAGGTGATAGCCTGGGGGCTCTCACTTGAAAGGTAACCAAAACTTTCATCACCACACAGCTTTCTACTCTGTGAATACTCTCTTTACATTATTGTGCTTACCATTGTTGTCTGTCGTTTTCTGGAAATTCTCCTATTTGAGTATCAAGTTTTGTTCTTTTGTTTATCTTTACCAGACCCACAATGATTGTTTATGGGATTGATAACATCAGAGATCTCTTCGGTCACAAGGTAAAATAAACTCCTGCCTCAGTTGCCATTGAGGTTTATGTTGTTAAATCCTTATTCGGTTGCATGATTTTGTGTTATGGCTTTGCAGGTGGA
The DNA here is from genome assembly GCA_014898725.1 of Jacaranda copaia. Taxonomy (NCBI): domain Eukaryota; kingdom Viridiplantae; phylum Streptophyta; class Magnoliopsida; order Lamiales; family Bignoniaceae; genus Jacaranda; species Jacaranda copaia. The sequence goes on along the minus strand of JACGDI010005341.1, from coordinate 235,226 downwards.
TCTTGGTCTCATCAGAAGAAACCCAATATGCCGCCTTGGTCTTTAGCAGATCAGATGCAATACTCCTTTGTAGTAGCTCCAGGATTCTACTTATTTAACAGTTGTGATTCACAGCTACAAATTGTTGTTATGGCATATCAGTAGATATTCAGAGTTCTCTTCAGATGGTGGCTGTATTGTTGCCAGATTAAATCTGATTAGTGCATCGGATTTACGACAGAAAATTCATGGAAATTCTGACTTCGATGCTCAAAGCTCTTTTTCAACAATTTTAATGCCCCGTTGACGGTATTTTTTGAACTTGTGAGTTGTGACGTTGATCTATTGAATTGAGCAGTGGAAAATCACATTTTGATATTTTATTTTATTTTGTATTTTAATTTGATGTATATATATTAAGTGTATTTGATTCTCAATTAATTATTTTTATAAAAATATGTTTAAAATACGTGTTATATATTTATGAAATGAAATAATAAAAAAATATAAATTAGAGTACTTAGATCGAAGGAAATCATAGATAGCTTCAACTAAATTGAAGCCGAAATTGAGAAATTTTCAATCAATGACAATGTTTTGGAAATTTAATATTTAGAATTGACTATGAAATTTAGATATTATTTTATATAAATACATTAAGAATTTAATTTTTTGGGGTAGAATTTAAATATTATTCTTTGATAAATTTAACCACATTGAAAATTTAAATCCGTAAATTATTAGTTCATGTATCTGAAAGCTCGACCATTCCACTGCTCATTTTAGGGTTGTAGTTAGGGGTGTAAATGAGATAAAACGATTCACGAATAGTTTGAGTTCGACTCGATAAAAACTCTTATTTAGTTTGATCTTTTTGAGCTCAAACTAAGCCGAGCTTAAGCTCGTTAGTCAAATAAATCAAGCTAAGTTCAATAATATTCTGTTCGAAGAACTCTCGAGTCTAAATGAGTTTTTTTACATACAAATATAATTATAATCTAGGCAATATAACAAAATCTATATAGATAAGTAAATAATAATAATAATAATAATAATAATAATAATTCAATTTTTTTATTTTTAGGAAAATATATTATATAATTATTTAAAAATTTTATAATTATAGATTTTGTTTTAAGTTTAAACGAGCTTGAACTCATCCGAGCTTAATGAATTGAGCTTTTCTACTTCTCTATAACGAGCTTTATTAAGTTAAGTTCGATAAAGTTTGTTGAGCCTTTGTATATTTCAAGGAGTCAAGCTTAAGCTTGACTTTTTATGCTTGATTAAGCTTGGCTCAAACTTGAGTTTGCGAATTAATAAATAAATTGAGTTTGAGCCTACTAAATTTGGGCTCAGCTTAACTAATTTACACCTTAGACACAGTGTCCGTAATTTGGAAGCAAAATTAAATCCGATTAGATTTGGGCCGGGTCTTGAGTGGTCTTTATATACCCGACTTATAATGAACTGGGTCGCCTACTTAAACTCGGGCGGTTCACAGGTGCGCTCTCGCTCTGGCGCTCTCTCTCTCTCTCGCGCGCACACACAGTAACTCTTCTACTTCATCTCCATCTCTCCCTTATGGGCAGAATTTCTGTTTTACTAGAGATTTCATAAAAAAGTTTGAAAAATATAGCTGCATGATGCTTTTTCTGTGGTTTGCTATAAGCTGTTTGACGAAATGTCTGAAACAGTTTTTTCAAAGACAATGATTGCTGCTTTGAGTTTATTGCTACCTTACATATGCTTTTTCTTAAATTGTGTATTCCGTTGTTTGCATTGTTATCGCATTTTCCGTGTATCTTTGCAAAAATTTGTGATCTACCACCTTAATTCGTAGGTCACTGAACTACCCTCATGTTATGTGCTTTATTTTTCTCTTATTGTACGTGTTATATTTTAACTATCTGCTATTATAAAATGATCTGTGTAGCTTGGTGTTGAGGTAATTTGGCTAGTATATGAGTTAATGTACCAAGATTATATAATCAGTATAATTTAGCTAATGTAAGTGATGAAATTATGAACTACTACAGATAACATTATTTTTGTACGAGTTTCTTTATCTAACTGACTATATTTACATTTTCATTATCTTAGTTGTTATGTTTTTCCTAACCCGGCTTCTGTATTGTTGCGTTGTAAGGAAAAATGATGAATGCTGCAGCATCTCTCTATAGAAGATTAAGTATCAGGGATCTGATTGCCAATACACCTGTTTATAGTTCTGCTACTGGTATGAATTTATCTTTGCTTATATTGGACCAGTATGTTTTTTGGACCGGTAGTTATAATTAGCTGCATCTTCAATCGACCTATATTTTAAGTTTTTAATATTATAGATGCATCTGGAGAGGGCTTGAGTTTGGTGTTCAGGCGCTGGGCTACCAAAAAGACAGCAGGATCAACAAAAAATGGCCGGGACTCATTGCCCAAGAATCTTGGGGTTAAAAAATTTGGTGGAGAGGTAAGAGAATGAGTTGAAGATATTTTTGTCATTGAATTGGGTATCTGAACCTTCATAGCCTGCCTTCCTTGCTCCAAACTTGATTTGATTCTTTCTGTTATTTGATGTATTGTATGGCATATGCTGTAGAGAGTGATACCCGGAAATATCATTGTTCGTCAAAGGGGTACACGTTTTCATCCAGGAAATTATGTTGGAATGGGGAAAGATCACACTCTATATGCTTTAAAGGAAGGATGCGTCAAGTTTGAGCGCAACAAGCTGACCGGGCGCAAGTGGGTTCATGTTGAGCCAAAGGAAGGTTATGAAATTCATCCTCTCTATGCAGCTGCTGGAGATGCTCCTAAGATGAAGACTGCCATCTGATGGTACTCTAAAGATGCAAACTTTGCCCTGGCAGATTATGTTGGCCCCTATATTAGGCTGCTGGTGATTAAAGTATGCTGCAAGACATTCAGATAGCTGAAAACAGTTACTCTTTTCTTTTAACTTTTGATGATTTGATATCTTTTGTGTCCTCGGCAAACCTTGTATGGCATTTTCTTTGGTAGTTTTTATGGAATATTACTGTTGAAATAATACAAATTCTCATGCCCGTGGTTCCATATTCTAAGAGAATTGCGGGTATTTGATGATTCATATTCTAATATTTCCTTTTTATGGTGGGTTTTGCCAAGAATTTAGTGGCCCAGGTACTTTTCAAGGGATTTTTGAGAAGCAAATCATCTTTTTGTTTATTTACAAGATAAAGTGTTGCATATAGCTAAGTTTTCTACAGACTACTTATAATTTACAAGAAGAATCTTCTTCTAATGCTTTGAATTGTGTACTCTTTTCCAGATTATCTAGTGTTTCTGTAACAGACATCATTTCTGGGAGATCATCATTTTGAGAATGTGATGGTTGTTCATAAATGACACCAGATTCAAATCTTCTCCTTCTTTCCACTGCATCCTTGACTCTCATTTCAAATTCTTCATCCGTGCTCGCCAGCATGTACCTCAGCTTAAAGTTAATCCGATTTTCCACCACAATCTTGTGCCTAGGGATTATTCGCTCTTCAAGTGAATAACTGAAAAATCTGTTGTATTTATCGAAAATCAGTATCTATCATAAAAATGATTATAGAAACACTTAAATTTGAGGGTGGCTACACATGTGAACTTGGAAAGAAGTTCTAAACATAAGGGCCCAAGTTGCTGATGCATACCTTGGAAACTCAATAAGATCCTGCAGAGGTCGAATCATCATTCTTCTCAAGTAACGGTACTTGGGACGAAGGACATCTATGTTATATCGAAGCAGCATAGGGAAGTCAGAAATCATTTCACCCAGCTGTGTAAGTTTTATGCCTAGTGACAAGAAGTATTTCACATTGTGATCTAGTTTATTTGCTATGCTGCATCCTAAGAGCTCTGGCGCTAAGGCTATCACCTTCCCTATGTTCTCTTGAGAAACCCCAGCTTTTGTTAATAGGAAGATTACCTGCCATAGAGAATCCAGCCATGTAAGGGCGGCCAAAAGTGAGGTTTGCGGCTATATGCATTAGAAGTACACGAGCTTTTACCCGTTTGTTTATTTGTATTAAAGTATTCCAAATTTAGAAGGGGCATGAACATACCACAGGTCGTATTTTCTTGTAGAGACTGTATGTCAACAAGGAGGGAAACCTGGCCAGCACACTGCCAATAGCATCTTTATCAACGCCTATGTCTCGTAAAAATTGAACCTTAAAAAGAAAAACAAAATGAATTCCATAAGTGCTAGATAATAGAGATTAATATAATACAAGACAAGAGGCAGCAGGCTTGCAGTTCTTGAGTGAATTAAGCTTAATCTGATACATCATATCTCTTCTTTTGTTTACTCTAAAATGCGCAGGCAACAAGGCATACCTTTGGCACAATGGTACTCTTGAGATCAATGCAGAAAACCATCGGCTTCATAGTGAGGATTCTTCTCATGCCATCTTTGGAAATCCCAAGGTAATAAAAGTACTTAACAAGAGGCTTCCATCTATCTTCAATGCTACAGACCATCAACTGTGGTTTGTATGCTAATAATCTTCCCACATCTTCATTATTGAGGCCAAAATCCTTCAAATATGCTACCTGGATAAAGAATTAGTTTAACTCAATTTGTAAACAAAAAACGCGAACTTTTACCAAAAGATAGTAAAGAATAGAAAATCTTGAAACTTGGGATGTTACCCTGGTTCAAACAGAATATCACTCAAATTTACACTTTGAACCAAACAATAAGAGTTGATAAAAGGCACAGCTGGTTAAATTTCCAGGACATTTATAGTAACAACTATTCAAGGACCATTCAAAGATTAGCAATAAACATAATGCAATGCAAAAGCATAGGCCGTTATGTACCTTTTGGTTCATTTCTTCCATAGAGAGGTAACCAAGCACCTTGGGGCAGTCAAAAAGCATGGTTCCAAAGTCGTTTTTATCCATACCCATACTCAAATAGAATTCAGCACGAGACCTCAGTTCTTCCATGCTGAAAGACAATATCTCAGGACACCTGCTAACTACATAGCCCATCCAATCCCTCCTCACACCATTGGCCTCCAAATACTCAACAATCTCATCCAGTTCTTCTAAGCTGCGGCCCAACACATTTCCACGAGTCCGTGTCAGTGTGACCCCTATAAACCTCCCTTTCACATGTATTGTCTTCAACCATTCCGCTAACCGTCTTATGGAATCAAGATTTCCTCTTGATGCGCAAATTAGCTTCCCGATTTGTGGATATGATAATGAGTTGTGTTTCAGCCACCTGCAGAAAATATAAATATTGAAATTCACATAGCAAGCAGATATTTTTAATCAAGTCCTTCTCTTGATTGCAACACATAACATTGATTAATTCAAGATTCTAAACTATTCGGCAAAATATCTTGCAAAATTTGCAGTGCACATAAATTCCATTATATCTTTCCGTGGAAATTGCAAAGAAAAGCGACTTTTCTTTTCTTTCTTCAGCTCATTAATATAGGATATAGACTGAAAAGTTAGTCTTTTACAGACCATATACCTTATAAGAGGCACAACTCCACATTCATCAATAAAGGCTTTTGCACGAACATTATATGAAGACTGCGAGAATTCAGGAAATTTCTTCATGGTGACAGCATTAATCATCACATAATCAATAAATTCAGATATTCCCGAAACCAAATTCTCACAATAAGTAATCCCAAACTTTCCCTTTTTCATAGCCTCCTTGAAAATCTCCGCCGTCACTTTCCTCCTTATCTCAAGAGCCTTCACTAGCATTTCATCATCTACCTCATCTTCATAATAATCACGACTACTCTTTTCCCCTTTCAAAACACTCTGCACAAGTGGCAAAGACGAATTCATATAAATGGATCCCGGAAATAGTGGGGTCCTTTTACTTTGCAACGAAATTTCAAGTAACTTTTCTCTATCTTGTTTGAACAATGGTAGGTGCGTTTCTTGATTTTCTCCATGTGAGTTTTGCTGATCTTGGGGTGAGAGGTGGCGGAGGAGGAGGGTGGTGGACTTGGCATTGTGGGTTCGGAGAATGTTATGTTCACTGGTTGGTGCGGCGTCGTTTCCTTGGTCTGGGAGGGTATGGTGGTGGTGGTGGTGGTCGGTGGACGAGGAGGAGATGGTGGAGACGTGGCGGCGTTTCGAAGTGCTTGCAGGACGGTGGAGAGTGGAAACGGGTGGCGGAGGACGGTGGTGGTCTTGGAGGTGGAGGGTGACGGAGAGGTGGTGATATTGAGGTTGGGATGCCACTGTCAGCATCTTTCAGTCCAGAGGGAACGTTGGGTAGAGCGGGCCTGAAACTGGTTTATGGTAGAGTCGAATGACATTTTATTAATTAAGAATTTTTGCGTGTTTTTATTAATTAGATAATTAATTTATAGGTAAATTACGTAATTAAAAAAAATTCTCATTGTTTTGATAATTATAAATACCCCCGAACTTAGTCACCATTCGATATTTCAGTCCAATTGTTACGATTTTATTGTACATTCATTAAAAAAAATTGGGTAAAATTTTAAAAATGCCCTTAGACTAACTGATGCATTTTTAAACCAGTTTGACTTTTTTAAGTCGACAAAAACATCCTCAAAGATGGTATTATAAGATTTTTTAATTTGTTAAGGGTGTATTTATTTTTTTTAATTTTAATATTATAGAATTTATATATACACATCTATTTATATGTGTATATATATTACATATCATCATTTTTCCACAAAAACATAATTTTTTTTTTCCTAAAAATCCTCTACTATCATTGATTATTCTCAAAAATTTCCCATTTTTTAATATATACATACATATATTATATATATATCATATATATTTATTATTCTAATATTTAAAAAATCACTTAATTCCATTT
>JACGDI010005341.1:197256-224267 GCA_014898725.1 Jacaranda copaia | reverse complement strand
TGATTGTGTAAGATTAGATTATTTATTATTCTATTTGATAAGAGATATTGATATATACATTAGGCACTATTTAAATTTAGAGTAATCTCATATAATGTATTTGATATTCACTACTAACATTATTTTTCAAATTTGTCCTATTAATGTAATGTAATAAAAAAAAACCACGTAAAGAATTCTGTTAAAAAATTATATCATTTAAAATACTTTTAATAATATATACATAAAAACTAACAAATTCAAAATTAAGAATATGAATTGAAAATATTATTATCTACACATTATTCTCTAACTTTTTGGAGATACAAAATTATTAATTATATTTTTGTAAATGATTTCATCTAACATTCTTTTTTAATTGATCAACATACTTAGCCCGTTTCATTTTTCTTGAGACGTTGACAAATTTTATTAATTTTAATTTTGAAATGCTTATTTTGAAAAAAGAAAAATAAATTAAAAAATATAATCTTGATACATAGTAAATTTGAATTAACACTAATGTTATTTAGTCATTATCATTAGTATTGAAAAAGAAAGAATGAAATATGGTTTTGATAATTAAAAGAATAAGAACCAAAAGGATAGTGGAGATTTAGGAAAATGAAAAGTAATAAAGTATAAATTTATATTTTTAATTTAGGAAAAAATTGAGAATGAAGGCACATTCCACAAATTATTTATGTCATCACTATATAATTCATTTATTAAATAACATATAAATTAATTAAATTGACTTATTAATTAACTAATATATTATTATATTTAATATTTATTAATATATTAATAAATTATTCTATTTATTCATTTAATAAATAACTTAAAATGTTTTAATTTTATATAATTATTTGATTGTAGGGTGATATTTATTTAATAACATATTCAGTTTAATAAATCAATATTGATATGATTAAAGTAATTGTTGAGAGAATTAATTAAATTTAAATAAAATTATTTGATTATTACTAAATAATGAGTTGAAGTATGTAACTAACTTATTAAATTAATTTAAATAACCTATAATTTCTTTAGTTGAAAATTTTCCTTAATTAAATAAATTAATTTAACTAATGTTAGTTGAGGACAAAGATGTAATTTGGCCCAACATTTCTTTCCTTCTGTCGATGCAACTGGATAGTAGCAGCCGCAATTGGATAGCAGCGATGGCTACTGGAGTGAACAGAATCGGGCCAGCCGTTGTTTGTGGACTGGCCCGCTGATCACATATTGATTATCAAACACGTAATAGCTTAAATCAAACATGGCCCGAGTGTAATAACCACAAACAAATTTAGTAATGGCATACTACCAATTCTCGTTGCACTAAATAATGAAATAAATATTTTCAAAATATTTTTTATTTTATTATATATTTTATTTTATGAATATATGTTGGATCCGTCACATCATAATAATACATTTAATACAATTAATATTTACAAATAATACGAAATAAAATATAAAATAGCAGTAGAGTTGATCTTCGCTTCGGCTCGGACAACGCGGACAAGACAATCGACACTCTGCTTTGCTTTTAAAATATATATATATATATATATGTGTGTGTGTGTGTGTGTGTGTGAAATTAATGATTGAATTCAGAACAAGAAGAAGAACTAACGCGGAAACTTCAGAATGATTTGTGGGTTGACTTGGAAAGTCGTAAATTTTAATTTCTTGCATGGAGTTGTACGCGGGGAATTTCATATATATATATATATATATATATAAAGAATCCAGCTATGGCGACGAAGTTTAACCGGAGATGTCTAGAATCTACGACAACTGGGAGCGCCTTGTGGAAGCCACACTGCTCCGCGAACATCTCCGCTACCTCAGCCGAATCGACTCCGAGGCCAGCTCCCTCGCCCCCAGCTTTCGCCTTCTCTCCGAAAACTCGCTCAATTTGCAAAAACTCGGATATCGGTTCTCCTATAAGCAAATTCTACAGGCCACCGGCAATTTCAGCAAGAAAAACCTAATCAAGCCAGGCCATTCCGGGGATATTTTCCGGGGATCAATTTCCAATTCCATCTGGAATTACTTCCCACGAGTTTCGGATTCGCCGGGCGGAGGGAATTCCGTGGTTATCAAAAGAGTTGATTTGATGCAGATTGATGGAGAAGGGTATATATCGGAGTTAGATTTCTTGAGCAAAATCAAGCATTTGGGGTTTGTTCATCTTGTGGGATGCTGTCTGGAGAAAGAAAATTGGAAGTTTTTGGTTTATAGATATATTCCTAAACGAGATTTGTCGAGTTCTTTCTATTTTAAGTCTCTGGATGCTAAGGATTTGCTGTCTCTGGATTGGATTACGCGGATGAAGATTGCGATTAGAGCAGCAGAAGCTTTGTCTTATCTGCACGAAGAATTCAGTCCTCCTCTTGTTCATGGGTATGACTTGTATATTTTTTGATAAATATATATACCTTAAAAATGTTTTTGCATAGACTGTATTTGATTGGAGTTTTTCTTGAATTGATTTGAGTTTTGCATTTGATTCGTAAAGAGATGTGCAGGCCAGCAGCATACTTCTTGATGATAGTTTTGAAGTGAGGTTGGGGAGTCTAAGTCTAGCTGGTGCTGATGATGGGATGATCGCCAGGTTATTTGCTTTTACCAAAGTTGAATTTCCTACATTTCTATTAGTAAAATTACTATCATATTATTTATGTGTTACGTATTACGTGTTACTGATTAGATAAAAAAATCGTAAATATAGTAAAAAAGTTGATAAGTATTTGGATGGATAGCAATACTTTTTACGTAACGTGGCTATATCTGAACCCACCAAGCTATTAAGATCCAACACTACTAATGATTCAAATAATTTGATAATAAATATGCAAATTTGTTGATCCTAACTGAATTTGAGTATTTTGGTAATGCCACATCTGGGAGTGGGTATTCATAAGAATCCAGGGATGATCTTGTGCTGTTTTTTTCACTCACTCTAAACTTTCATACTATGGCTATGTTTTGAATAATATCTCTTCCTTATTCACAGGACATCTGAACACGATACTCTACCAGGTATATGTGCAATTCTTGAAGAATAATCCTACATAGAATTCCTTTCTCTTGAATAATTGTGGGCTAAAGTACTCTTTCTGACTCTTCTGCAAGTAACCTGCGCCTTTGATGTGTACTGCTTGGGGAAAGTTTTGCTCGAGTTAGTAACAGGGAAACTAGACATCAGCGCGCCCAATGATGCCATCACAGACAACTGGTTGGAATCAGAACTGCTGTCTCACATAAGTATAAACGACATGGAACTTGTTGTGAAGATTGTGGATCCATCGCTGATTATAGACGAAGATCTCCTGGAAGAATTATGGGCCATGGCAATAGTTGCCAAGTCTTGCCTTAATCCCAATCCTCAAAGGCGACCCCAGATGAGAGATATTCTTAAAGCTTTGGAAAATCCTTTCGAGTTGACAAGGGCTGAGCAAACTGGCCCCAAGAATGGTGCTGCTGCTGTTTCTGCAGAATCGTGGGCTGTTGCTGCTGTGCTTAGCAGCTTGAGGCATAATTCGTCGGAGGCTGCTGATAAAGCAGATGAGTAGAAGGGCAAAAACGGTGGGGCTTGTCGTTTGGAAGCTATGATGCATGGATACAGATGGATGTTTTCTGTTTTTTTGTTTCAGGGTTAATTACCCAAACCCCCCTAAGTTCAGCCTATTTACCTAAAAATTCAAAGATTTAATGAAATTACAAATACCCCGAATATTTTGTTTTGTCTTACATATTTGAAAATCTGATGACTTCCATCCAAAAAAACGCTGATATCATCGAAATTTTTGCATGAAAATTCAAAATTGTCCCATGGTTACTGTTATGATTATTTTTAAGATAAAATTATGCATTTGTGTAAAAAGAATTGTAAATATACTTGCATACTATGTCACTAATTGGGTAAAAAGAATTGTAAATATAGTAAAAAAATTGATGAGAATTTGGATAGATAGCAATACTTCTCAAGTATTAAAAATGAGCTTAACTGTTTGTGGTTCCATGGCTCGTTTGGTTTCAATTTTTATACCTCATTTTTGTATTTTTTATTATTCAAAAATAAAAACACTCTCACAATTCATTTAAATGCAAATTCATTTTAACTTATTTTACCAACTAACTTTTGAAAATGATGGAAATAAAAATTGAAAATAAAAATAAACCAAACGGCTGTGCTCACGTGGCTATATTTGAACCCACCAAACGACTAAGATCTAACAACACTAAGGCGTTTGAACAATTTAAAAATAAATATGCGGATTTTGTCGATATTAATTGGGTCTAAGTACTTTGGTAATACCACATCTGGGAGTGAGTATTCATAAGAATCCAAAGATGATGTGCTTTTTTCACTCAGTCTAAACTTTCATATTGTGGCTATGTTCTGAATAATATCTCCTCCCTTGTTCACAATATATGTGCAATTCTTGAACTCTACTTCTACATAGAGTTCTTCTCACTTGAAAATATTGAACTAATTTACTTTTCTGAATCTTCTGAGATAACCTGCGCCTACGATGTGTATTATTTCGGGAAAGTTTTGCTCGAGTTAGTAACAGAGAAACTGAACATCAGCACACCCAATGATGCCATCACAGACGAGTGGTTGGAAGCAGAACTGCTGTCCTACATAAGTATAAACGACATGGAACTTGTCGTGAAGATTGTGGATCCATCGCTGATTACAGGCGAGGATCTCCTGAAAGAATTACGGGCCATGGCAATAGTTGCCAAATCTTGCCTTAATCCCAATCCGAAAAAGCGGCCCCAGATGAGTGAGGTTCTTATAGTTTTGGAAAATCCGTTTGAGTTGACCAGGGCTGAGACCAATTTAGATTAACTATTCTAATTTATGTCTCATCCTCTATTATATAAAATACATGTATTAAATATTTTTTTATAAAAATAATTGATTGAGAATTGTTCACACTTGGCATATATATATGGAATATAAAATGAAATACGGAATGGAATTGAGGATCTACAGTGTGAACAGACTGCTCCCATGGTGCTGCTGCAGTGCTTAGCAGCTTGAGGCGTAATTCATCAGAGGCCTGCTGAGAAAGCAGATGAGCAGAAGGGTAAGCATGGCGGGGCTTGTTGTCCAGAAGCTACGATTCATAGACGTAAATGTTTTTTTTTGGCTTTACATATACACAGGCATGCTAAAAATTCATTACTTTTGAACCCTAAAACCTCATGCTTCATGTGTGTGACTTACGTCACAGCTGCTCTCTGTTTTCTTTCCTTCCTTTTTTCACTTTATCACTTGCACAAGTATACACTGTAGAATCATTACGATCTGAATTGCAAGAGCACAAAAGCAGAAAGGATTATTATGGTCAAAAGAATGTAGTTTTGTACTTTTCCTCTCATTCCAACTCGGAATAGAGCGCATAGCCAATATGAAGGAAAGAAAAAAGATTTACAATTCACCAAAGGCCCAATAGAAAAATGTAAAAAAGAATGTGGGTTGCTACCCCCAGCACCCCGGAGGAGGAGGAGAATGTACAGGGACCTAGCGGCAAGATATCCATCCAAATATGGAGCATCCCACGTTTATTGGCAAAAGAATCAAGAACAATCTCACCTTTCTGACTAATCCTCATTAGTTCTCTCTACATCCAAAGATTCCGGGAAGATTTCCTTGGAATGCTGTCCCGTTGGGGATGAATGACTATTCCCATCACTGTTTTGGCCGCTTCCTTGAGATCCCGTTGACTTTTTGAAACTGCCGGTGCCGCCTTCAATTCTGTGAGACGGGACTGCTGCTGCTGCTGCCGGTAGGGCTGTCACATCTGAAGAACTCTGCCGCCAGCTGCCAAACAGAGCAGCATTCCAGGACCCTCTAGATGATGTGGTTCTAAGCCTGGCAGAGCTGGTCTGTTCTTCCCTTACTACCTTCAGAGGATTTTCCAGAGCTTTAAGAATGTATCGCATTAGGGGTCGCCGGCTAGGCTTGGGATTGAGGCAAGATCTAGCAACTATTGCCATGGCCCATACTTCCTCCAGGAGGTCCTCGTCTATAATTAACGATGGGTCTACAATGTTTGTGACAAGTTCCTTGTCGTATATGCTAATGTAAGGTAATGTTGCTTCCAACCAGTCCTTCATGGCAGCATCAGTTGATGAACTAATGCCCAGCTTACCAGTTACAAGCTCCAGTAAAACCTTTCCAAAGCAGTATACGTCGTAGGCACATGTTGCATTAGGCGTACCTGGCCATAATGATAGAAGCACGTTTAGATGATATAGATAAAACAAGAAGACAATAAGAACACTAGAATGGGGGTTTTAGCCGTTGCATCTGAAAAAATCGTGAAATAAGCTTCCTAAACGACTTCATAAGCATCATCTAATGACAATGAGAAAATTTAATGAATTTATTAAGCAGCAAAATTTTCCATTTATTTTCCGTCTGGATGCATACTCCATCTTGCGCATGGATAGTAGCAATTTTTCACTTTCTGTTATCCTTTGATTCTTGATCTCAGGAAAATTTCTTGCCATCCCAAAACATGAGAGGGTTGATGTGCATGACAAAAGCACAATGAATAAACAATGACCTTAACTACATTAGAGAACCTGTCCAGGAGCAAGATCAAAGATAAACTGGATATTTAAAACAACAATAATAAAAAATTAGTTAAGTAATTATCCTCGACTGGGTGTCCCTCAGGGTTTCTGCAACCAACCACTATAAACAAGGAAATGAGCCGATGGCTAGTTGCTCCAAAAGGAATGGAAAATAATGGTTTGTCCATAAGCATAGAACCAAAATAAAAAAAGGATGAGATTTAATGGCATGGGGAGGCTGCATTAATTGTCAGGAGCATGTTTCTACCAGCACTTAGGAAGGACAACACAGAGACGCCAAGGAAATAATAACACAAAAGATTTACATTGATAGAAATTAGACATACCTGAAACACCTTGGTCCGATGTCCTGCATAGAGAAAATAAAAAGGTTAAAACCACAGGAAAAGCAGTGAACAATGACATTTCGCATGCATTAAGAACAAAACAGGCTGTTTTCATGTTAACATCCTAACTTCAGCTGATAATATTGGCAGAAATATTAAGTATTAAAAATTTATACTATATCGAGAAGAAAGAGGACGCATTTAATTCGTCAATAGCATACTCCTTCCTCCCTCCCCTCCGTTGAGCACATCAATGTTTTCAATTTTTAACTTCACATCAAAATAAAATATTAAGTATAAAAACATATTCAGCAATCAGGATCACGAGCAAATACTCACTGTGGCAACCGCAGCAACCTTGTGATCCGATTTTGGTGAATTTCACCTTCTTGAGCACACACCTCACTCAAACTTCCTAACCGTACTTCAAATTTGTCGTCAAGAAGTATGCTGCTGGCTTGAACATCCCTTCAAAAATACAAAAAGAAAAATGTCATCCATTTGGTAAGAGATTACAAAACTGAAATAGATGCTATAAGGAATTTATTAAATTGCACGGCAATCACCACTAAGGATTTCACAGGAGATTCAGTTCACCAAATGTCTTCCAATTGGAATAGTTGGAACTGTCTCCATTCCCACCCCTTTAGGAACAGATTTAAGTTGCATGGGATAGGGAGAAAGAATTGCCAAGAAAGAACTAAGACATTTAACAAAAGTGCTAGCATATTTGTCCAAGTTTGATCAGGCAATTGTCACCTTGTTAGTGCCCTCAAATGGTAGGAAAATCCAATGGCCGTCATTCCTATGCTAGAAAGTATCTACTGTTTCCGTGGTTAGCTCATGTCTGCTAATTCACTAAGACAACATGGAGTATGAAACTGGTATACAAAGTATACAAATATTATCTATATGAAGTATTTTGGCAAATAGCTTAGAGAAGAAAAAATGATATGCATATGCAATGCCAAAAGGTATTTAGTACTCAAAACAAGGCCTCCATGTTTATAAATCGTTGGTGCATGCAGCAACAAAATGAAATAAAACCCGGCATATAACTTTATGCTCTGTAATTCCTTTAGTTCTAATTAACCAATAGCTTCTAGCATTAGTATATATACAATTGCACATCCAATAAAAAATATCCATCATCCAATCAGCTCAAAATCAAAAGTTTGGTGTTAAACAAATATACAATTTGAGGGAAATAAGGCAAAGTGAGAAATGGGATGAACGAATATGTGTTAGTTCAATAATACCTGTGAACAAGTGGTGGAGTACATTCATGATGTAAGTAAGACAGACCCTCCGCAGCTCCAATTGCAATTTTTAGCCTAGTTATCCAATCCAGTGATTGTAAACTGTCATCTGAATTAGTTTTCTTGAACAAAGAACTGGACAGATCTCCATTCGGCATGTGTTTGTAAACAAGAAACTTCTCGTTCTCATTCTCCAAGAAATGCCCTAAGAGAGGGACAAATCTAGGATGGGAAACCTTGCTAAAAAGATTCAACTCCAGCATGTATGATTCCTTTTTGATTGATGATTGTAAATCAACCTTTTTTATGACTACAGAAATTCCACCTTCAAGAATTCCACGGAACAAATCCCCAGAATGACCATGCTTAATCAAATTTGCATTGTCAAGTTCGCCTGTGGCTTGGAGGATCTGCTCATATGTAAATATATCTCCCAGATTTGAAAAGTTAAATGATGCTCCAGGGGGAGGAGGACTTCCACTGGCAGGAACAGGCTCCACACTAATACCTCTTTGGTTTGTTGTCCCCCCTTTGCGCTTGCATCCAATCAGCAGTACAATGGCAAATATCACAAGCACAACAAGACCAACACCTCCCAAAACAGAAGCCAAAATGATAACTATTCTTTTCCTCTTCTTGTTGGATTTTGGAGGAAGAGGAGGTTGTGCAGCATTCGGCTCTCCAAAATTATCAAATACCAAGTTCCTTTCAGCATAGAATGAGGCACATTCTTCCCTGCTCCTTTGATTAGTCTCGCCCCGAAGGCAATTCCCACTAAGAGATGTGTTGCCACGTGCATAAATAGGAACTGGACCCTCGAAATAATTTCCTGACATGTCGATAAAACTGAACCTACTAATTACAGGCGTAATATTTCCATAAAACAAATTCTGAGAAATGTTGGAAACTGCAGCACTAGCATTAACACTTGAACTACTGACATTTGGCGGCAGCATAACACTAAAGTTATTCACAGACACGTCGAGGAATTGCAACGATGGAATTGACCACAGCACATCCGGAAAATCACCACTGAAGTTATTATGACTCAAAACTACGAACTGCAATTGAGTCAAGGGTGGAAACAAATTACCAGGCAACTGTCCTGAAAGGTTATTGTTTCCAATTATCATTCGTAGCAAGTTTCTCATACCTCTCAAATCCGGGGGCACAGGTCCCGAGAGCGAATTAAATCCAAGGTCAAGGTCAACCAGACCAGAAAGATCACCGAGTTGGGCGGGTATCGAAGAAGACAAATTGTTCCTTGAAAGATTCAAGAACTGCAACCTGGACAATGTCCCAATTCCCAGAGGTATCACACCAGACAACGAATTCAAAGACAAATCCAGCACAGTAAGATTCCCAAGAGCGGCAAAAGCCGCTGGTATTGAGCCTCTGAGAGAATTCCGTGATATATTAAGCACAGAAAGCCCAGCCAACTGTGCTAAACTCGATGGAACTACGCCAGTGAGATTGTTATTAGACAAATACAGCTCAACTAAGCTAGTCAAATTGCCGAGAGTGAACGGAATAGTACCATTAATCGAACAAGACCTAAGATCAAGCATCTGGAGTGAGGCAAGCCGCAATCCCATCCACTGGGGAATTGAACCCGGAAGTGCAAAATTCGAGGCGTTGAATGATGATAAAACGGTCAAATTTTGAAGAGCATCCACTGCAAATTGAGGGTTTTCTCTTCCCCTCCTCGTTCTCCTGAACCCAGAAATATTGATTTCTGTAACCCTGCCATTGGTGCATTGGATACCAACCCACGAAACACACGGGTCGGATTTTATAGGCCATTCTCTACCCCTCAACCCTAATGAAGATCTTAACTGAAGCAAAGCCAATCTTTCTTGCCTAGACACCAAGAATTGCTGCTCTATTGTACAACCAAACAGTAAGAAAAATAAAGCTGAACAAATAAACACTACCCTGCTCCACCGATCCACCATTTCTGCTGCAACTTCATTGAACTCCACCAAAAATTCCCTTCACATTCATGTACACATACACAAAAACAACAGGCGTTCGTATCTCTAAGAACTTTGAAATTATTGGTGTACGCATTCGCTATATATATATATTTGCCTGGACATAAAAATACAGCTTTCTTGGGAAGCTTACCTTTATGAATGATGAATAAAAGTGGATCAGAAGAAGTTCTGATTTGATTCTTTCCTCAGAACTCTATTCTTTTTGTTTTCTTGAAAAAAAAAATCTCTTCCTTTCACTCTCTCTCTGCCCTCTCTCCTAATCTTCCTTTCCTCTTGCTTCAGTGGTCCGAGGAGAGAGAAACAGATTTTTTGAAAAAAAAAAAGTCAAAAAACTAAAGGGTTTTAGGTGGGCAGAAAAAGAAAATGGGTGTGAAAATTACCGAATGCGGAATAGTCAGTAGCAGTAATGGATAGTTGTAGAAAGAGAAAGTGAAGACCAGTCTCGATCGCTTTTCTCCCTCTAAAATAAATACCTGTGCGCAGAAAAAGGCAACAGTATATATAACCCAAAATAAAAAAATTGAACTTTCTTTTTTTCTTCTTTTCTTCCTTATTCTCTGCGTCTTTAAAGTTTAGAACTTTCACCGGCGGCGGTGACGGGTTGGTTTTAAAGGATTACATGAATATCTGAACCGACGTAGAAGGATCCATCTGAGAGAGATATTATTGCAACTCCGGTGGTTGTTGGCTGTTGACCACCGCGGAGTCCGGCCAATGCAGCTAAGCTGAAAAGCTGCTCCGGCCAATCGTGCGCCTTGTACTATTTATATCATATACCTGTCCATTGCTGCTAGTTCATTGGACCAGTTGTACTTTAGTAATCTCTTTGGATTTGTATTTATTGTTTTTTTGTTTTTATTTTGTTGGGGTTGATGGTGAGGAGGATGGGAGTGTGATGTACAATATTTTTTTAATTTGGGTCAATTTGAGGGATATTATTGTTTTAAAAAGGATTTCCTTAGTGGTTCTAAAATATTAATTTTGATATAAGTAGCTTATCTAATCAATATTTAAAATTTGATAGTTTTATAAATTTAGAAATTGTCTTGACAAGCTTATAAATTCTATAAAATATCTTACAAAAAATTATAAATATTTAATAATTCTTTCAAAAAAAATGTATAAGCTTCCAAGAAAATGTTACGATTTTATAAATTATTTTACAAAAAATAAAGAGCTCCCAGTATATTTTAAAAATAATAAATTATTTATATAATTTTAATTATATCAACTACAAAATTGTAAGCTAAAAAATTTTAGTCTAACCAAACACTTCAAAAAAAAAATTTTAAATAAAATATAAGATTTTATAAATTTTAAAAATAGCTTATAAAATATAAAAATTTATAAAATATCTTAAATAAGTTTTACCATACACCTTCTTAAACTACACAAAGCAAAGTGAGATTAAAATTTTTACAAATTAAACTCAATTAATTTAAAAAACTTCATTTTACAAATGTATTTATATATTTACGTTAAAGAAAAATTACTACATTGATCGTTCTTCCTCTATTATTTGTCAGTATAAGAAATAATAATAAAGGAAAAGATCAATTAGTTTCATTTCTAACAAAGATTGAGATTGATTGATGGTGCATTTATGAGCTAAGGGATTAAAATTTTTGCCAATTGAAAAAAAAATGCAATAAAAATCAATTGCTATGTTTTTAAATAAGGCAATTATATTTGTGCAAATTATTACCTTCATAATCAATGGTCGCCATTCCATCAAAAAAAAAAAATCAATGGTCATTATTTTACAACTGCTAATGTACGAATGATTGGTTGAAATTTCATTACTGACATGGGACACTGTTAGTGCAGTAGCATAGTATATATGTACATACAAAAATAAATACCTTGATTTAAGGACAGTGTTTCTAAGAGATATTTAATGGTATTAAATGCATTTGCTCAATATATATATTTTTAATTGTTTTGGGTATTTATTTTGTTAAGATTTTTTTATAAAAAAGTAACGTTATGTCTGGAGACGTGTATATTACAGCACTTTCAATTTTCTATTTTATTTTATATTTTATTTTTTATTCTAACATAATGCATATATATTAAGTGTATTTAATTTTTAATTAATTATTTTTATAAAAATATATTTAATATATATTATGTATTTATATATTAAAATAGGAAATGAAATATATAATAAAATAGAAAATTTAAATTAATATTATAATAAATATAATTTAAGGCATACCAAATGGTATAGTTCTCATTTATAGCTGGTAGCTAGAAAGCAACTCCATACTGACAAATTTCAGACATTTTTTTCAAACTTATTGGCTAAAGAACATTCCACAACAAAAATAAAATAAAATAATAATAATAATAATATTCTAATATATAATTTTCTTTCGAAATTCTCGTTCTATTATTGTTGTCTATTCAAGAATTTATGAACGGGGGCTCGTAAGAGTGAACTTCGGGTAGCAATAATTATATTATATAAATTTTAATCCGTGAACGGAACCTTTGGCTTTCCCTAATTTTCCTGATACTTATTTTTATTTAAAATAAAAATGCGAATTTAATAATCCTATTATGGAATTATTTTTCCTACACATGCACATGCGTATTTAAAATTTATTAGAGTTGAAATTTGACTCAGTACATATAAGTGTAAAGATGACACCGTTCTATCAATGAATCACTTAACCAAAAGAAAAAAGAAAAACTTACTTCAAATTGTAATCTAACTTCTTAGTAAATTGATTGAGTGGTCAATTAATTTACTGATATCATCCCACCACATACAAATACGTATAAATATTTAAAAAATTCTTAATATGTGTGTAAATATATACATATATATATTTAAAACTTCAAGTAGATTGGCTTTTAATTTCTAGAGATGAAAACAAATCCATTTTGATGCAGCTTATTTTCTAAGTGTACATAGATGATTTTGGAAAGTAGTCATAATTAGATGGTATTTTGCTAGACTTATTTTAAATATCTTATAAATTCCTATATCTTATAAAATATTGTTGAAGTATTTGAATAAAATAAGATATTAGAGCTTATAAAATGTTAATAATGTCAATTTTGTAATTAAAATGATTAAAAATGACGGAATTTATTAAGATTTTAAAAATAAGTTAGGACTTTCTTACTTTTTTTAAAAAAGCTTATAAATTCCTATTATTTTATTTTAGAATCTTATAAACTTTTTTTTAAAAAAAAATTATCAAATATTTTTAATCAACTTATAAGTTTTTAAACATTTTATAAAATATTTTAATGAGCTTATAAATTTACCCAAATACCTACTTAGTTGAAGAGAAGATATGAAAAGTGAAATACCTAATAAGATTGGAGATACAAAAGTGAAAACAAAGGTAAAATGTTTTCACCACTTTCATACTTAATAACATTATAGTACTTTTGTCTGTTGTATTACAAAAATGTATTTGTAAATATGTAATTGTACAAAAATGTATGGTCCAATTGGAAAGTTGAGGTCACGATTCTAAGATATTTAATTCGATTTTTTCTTTTGTTGAGCATATTGATATTTTTTTTCTATATTTATATTAATTTCATTGTTAATATTTAATACTTACATACATGGTTTAAAAATTAAATCGGATCTACTAGCTGAGTTCGATTTTCTCATAAAATCAAAAAATAAAAAAAACCTTTTTTGTTAAAATCATCCAAACCAGCAATTGGACTGTTCGAACCAGCGAACCACTTACGGTTCAATTGAACTGAAATGGTTTTTTTATTTAATTTTTAATGAAATTATTATTATTTTTTATTTTTTATTTTTGTTTAAATACAATGTTTAAAGGCTAAGGTACACCTCCATGAGCATCTAAAAGTCAAAAAAAAGTATTCATTTGGTGTTTAAACTGAATTATTAAATGTTTAAACTTTAAACTTGAGATATTTAAATTGATTTGTGATAATCATTTATAACATGAATTGTGAAATTAGACAATATCATTTAAACTACTTATATTTTATATAATATAAATACATATTTTACGTAATTATAACGTAACGGTTGAATTGCAGTTTAAATACAGTCCGATTAACGGTTGAACTAATGAACTGTGATTCGATAAGTTTTTCAATTTAATGAACGATCTAATTTTTCTAACACTACTTATATACTGTTGGTTGTTAATTATTGAACCATTAATTGATATAGCATAATGACATCATAGAAAAAACTAATACTAACGATAAAATGTTAAGTGAAAATGTCACTAGTGATATGTATTCAATTACTACAATTTTTTTCCCCCTCATAGCAATGTATATATGAGACAAACATTTTCATATATAATTAGTGATAGCTATGATGCTTGTTCACTCATACATAATTTTCTAATGTAGGGAGACATTTTCACACAAAAATAGAGAAGTACTTCGTCAAGAATTAAATGCATTTGTTCAAGGAATTTAATGATCTTTGCATTTTTGTTATGAGAATATGTTAAAAATGGAAAATTTGTGAGATTGGTGTCAACAATCCCACGGAATAATTAAAGTTTTGCAAAGGGAGTAATTATAGAGGCCTCATTTAAAATCCAAGCTGGAAAGCAACTGGACTTTGGAATAAATATTTAATTATTTTTTAAAAAAAATATTATAAGTAATGAATTTTTTATTTTTAACAAGCCAATATTATTCTATTATCAAATCAAGTAAATTGAAGTACAAACTGTATAATCAAATGTATATAAGATATACAAATGAGTTCATTTGGGTTCAAACTCGAAACCTTTTACATAATAAGGGAGATTGACGCTACTGAGCTACCAACCACTTAACAAATACTTAATTATTTTGAGACATTCTTTTTGCATTATTATTTTTGGGAAGTCCCTTGAATTAATTTTCTATGGCATATCTTGACCATGGGACAATTTTTTGAAACTTTACTTTCACTAAAGTGGAAATTTTGGTTATGTTGTAGGTACAATGCTACCATTAACATGATGAGGGGTTTCTCAAGTAATTTTGATAAAATTAGGGGATAAAAGTTGAGCAAAAAGAAAATAATTGCATGTGGCAGAAAAAGGCACAATGAATAAAGAGATCAACATAAATTTAAGTCCAATAGAAAGTAATTGAAAAATTAATTATGATCCTTTAAAAAAAAAGGAAAAGAAAAATACCATAATACACCCCTCGATATGACTAATGAAAAAAGTTTTACTCGAATTGTCACGTAGATTGAGATTGCTTCAAGGATCGTTCGCAATTAGTCAAAGAATTTAAGGGAATGTTTGGTTATATTTTTTTAAAATAATATTATTTTGAAAAATATAATCAAATATATTTTTATTTTTTTAAAACACATAATTTTCAATATATACATATATATTTAATGATGCTAAAGTCTGGTGGCTTGAGTATTGGTTCCAGGTCCATTTTAGTTGATCAAAAAGTTGGTTGAAAATGAATGTGGTAATGAGAGTAGGCTAAGTCCTACAACCAAGCAACACATGTGAGGTTAGCCGAGAAGGCCCTCGGTTAAGGTATTCCAACACTCAAATCAGTATAATCGACCAGAATTTAGAACGATGGAGCGAGGATCAAAAGTATAGTGAACGTACCTATTAGCACAGCTGCAATGAGGTATTTATAGTCCCAAGTGAAAGATTAAAATGTCTATAGTATCTTTGCTCTTGTAAGGAGGACATTTATCCTTACATGAGAGTTTTTAAGTCTTTTTCATATCTGAAACTCTCTTTACAAGTGGTGCACCCCCATCCTCCTGGGAAATAGTGAAGATCTTCGCATTTAATGCGAAGGCAAGCTGTCTATCAATGTATTTAATGTGGTAATGTAGTGGTTGAATGTATTTAATGCGACAGCAACTGATGGTGAGAGAAACCTTCTTGTCTCGCAGGTCGTTCTATTTTGATCGAGATGTTTCCTTGGCCATAAGTCTCTCTGCTCACTGTGGTCGAATGCATAACCTCTTGGGGTTGACCTACTCTGGTTGAGATGCCTTCTTGGCGTCGACTTATTCTGGTTGAGATGTCTCCGTGGCCGTAGGTCTCTTCGCCCACTTTAGTTGAATGCATGACCTCTTGGGGCCAACTTACTCTGGTCGAGAAGCCTTTTCGGGGTCGACCTATTCTGGTTGAGATGTCCCCCTAGCCGTAAGTTTCTTCGCCCACTCTGGTAGAATGCATGATCTCTTGGGATCGACCTATTCTGGTCGAGATGCCTTCTCGAGTCCCGATTGCGAGTCTCTTCGTCCACTCTAGTATAATGCATGACCTCTTTTAGTTGAGATGACTCTCTCACAGCGGGCCTTTTGACCATAGCTTAATAGATTGAATAAAGACCGATAACTTTTATTGATTGACTAGTCCAATGTATTCTTGGGTTTAGACTGGTTCTATTGAGCCTATTGGGCTCATCTTACTTCCCCATATCAATATTATATATATATATATATATTATATGTATTTTATTATTATTTTAATATTAAAAAAATTACCCAATTCTATTTTTACCTCAAAAATCCAACAATAAAGTATCAACTTGACTGCTACAATAAAAAATATTTTCCACGAAATATAAACAAACACACCAAAAAACAACTTTCATATTCTCCAATAATTCATTCATCCAAAATACATAATAAAATCACACAAAAAACAAAACCAAACATTCCCTAAATGATTGCATGCAATGAGGTCCATATTAACATATCATATAAAGAACCAAAAGATATTATTAGGATCAATAGGAATTAATAGGAACCTTTCAATGCTCAAATTAATAAAAATATGATAAATTTCTTATATTATTCTCAAATAATACACGCAAAGACAGAATATGTCCCATTGTCGTGTTTTCGAATTCTTGCAACTTGGATATTTTACAATTTTGAAAAAAAAGAAATCCATACAAATGAAAAGATGATCTTAAAAAGTATGAATGTGCTTACAATATTATTATTATTATTATTATTATTATTATTATTATTTTGAGGTGGAAAAGAAATAGCAGAGGCTTTGTACTCTTGGTGTTTCCTAAGACATTTTTCAACTCCCAAGATAAATACAAAATGCGTATGCAATTTTCCATCTTAATTTCAGAACACAACATTTTAACACCCAAAAAACCCTCACAATTCATTTACAAAAAACTCTACATCCATATTTCAATGTATAAATCACTTTCACCCTACAAATCTAATAAAAAAGCAACTGATTCGACATAAACAGTAAAATTTACCTCCCCTCCAAAGCATAAAGAAACAAATAACTCATTTTTCATGTTTTCCCAAAATAAAAAAAAAAATACTTGACACATTCTCTAAATTTTCTTTCAAAAATTCATTATTTCAAAGCATTTTCTATAATTCACCCAAAATGTACGAGAACAAGCCCAAAACCCGCGGGTAAAATGTCTTTATCTTGATTATTTTCACAACTTCAGCGTGAAGTAATGGAGTGCAATGTAATAGTCAGGCTATTTTTTCTTTTTGCGACTGCCGCTGCTTTCTAGAATTGATGGGAATGTGGTGGACATTAAGCAATGTTTACTGAAGTGTTGGTAGGAAATTCTGCCTCCACGCCTAGTCAAGGAAAGTCCATTGTATTTAAATTGTTGAAAAAATATTTAAATTTAATATTCAATGATTTTTTATTAAAAAAAATTATTTATATGTGAATATTTTACTTGAATGCATTATTAATGTATTTAAAAGCCCTATATTAATTTTTAAGTTCACCAAAAAGTAGTGCTTAATATTATTTTTGCATTATTTTGGGATATTCTTTTTTTTTCTATTTTTTTTAATTTAATTAGTGGGATCTTAATGAGTTTGAATTGATATACACTTACCCAACTTAACCAACTTACCCAAAAGTTATCCAAACAAACCTAACAAGAATTCTTAAATCTCATGGCATATTCCCTAAACTAAATATGAGCCGGTAAAGATTGTGCCAAACAACCAAAAACATAAAAAAGAGAAGGTACTATTTGGTTATAAATTATAACTTCTGCATCATGCGTTTTGAAAGAATGAGTTTTGCGGATGAAGTTCGAAAATGTGATGAATGCTTGTTTATGCTTTTGGAGAATAATTAGAAAATTATTTTGCAAACATTTGATATGTTTATTTATATTTTGGATGGAGTTATTTTTTATTATAGCATTCAAATTATTTTTATTTGGCTAAATTTTTTAGGTAAAAATGAAATTAAATAATATTTTTTATTGTAAAAATAATAATAAAATAAATATAATATGTATATGTACGAATATGTGATAAGAGATTCCTAACAAAATAAAATCCATCAAAATCAATGACTTAAGGGAATGGAAAAATGGGAAGAATTTTGGGGATTAACCCAACCCTAATGGCGTGTGTTATGGGGAAATTTTCTGCTTTGGAGGCAAAACATGGGGGTGTTTGGTTGCATTTTGGAAAAATAATTTTGTTTTCCCAAAATGCAACCAAACATGGCTGAATGTTTTTTAAAAAAAATCAAAATATTGATATAATGCGGGTGGAAGACCCAGGAGGAAGACTTTCGCTGTCTGATAGTATCTTTCGCACTATAGCTTTTCCCAAAAAGCAAAACGAGTGAAAATGGAAGCCACACATGGTGTGGTCAAACGCCACTTTGGGGTCAACTCCCATTACCTTCTATTGTGCGGTTAGGATTGGAAGTCACATGTGTCCCTCATGTCAATGCTAATAAAAAGTTTTATTTTTATAAAAAATGCAAAAAAAATAAAGGAGATAATTTATAAATTGATTTAAAATTATTAACACCTGATATGTAGGGTAAAGCATAAAAAATCGAATAGTCGATCAAATAGTATTACTTTTATAGTCATATGTGTGAGATTTGATGTTTGAACCTTACGACTTATGTCAGATTAGAGTATAAGGAATAGAAATAATTGTAGATTTATATGAGCGCACAACAAGAATAGCAGCAAAGACCCTATTGCATTCTATTTTCATATATTGGAAATAAATGGTTGGTCTCCAAAATCCGCCTTTGCTCCCAGATGTATCCAGTAGATAGGGAGCTTGCGAGCCAATTGTGCTGGCACGCTTAGGGCGTGTGTGCTTGTGTAAACAAAAGAGAAAAGAAATAGAACATAACATAAAGGAAATTTAGGAAGAAATTATAAGTTTATTAAAATATTTTATAAGATGTCATAAAATATTTAAAAAAATTATGTGTGTGGTGTTCTTAGCTAATTTTTAATATTGAAATTCCTTCAAATTTTAATTATTTTTATTAAAAAATTGTCTTGGCCAATATTTTATAAGTCTCAAAATTATGTAAAAGTTTATTTTTAAAACAAGATCTAATATTTTACAAACCCAAAAAAGAGATCTTATAATATCTAAAAATTTATAAAATCTTTTACATAAATCTAGCCAAACATTCTCTGGGCTAGTTTGGTAGGATTTTTAAATTATCTCATAATTATTTATCATATAATAATTTATATGATTTTTTTATCATTATGGTATAGTTTGATTGACATCATAAATAAACCATGTGAGATAGCAAGTTAATTTATCATAAAAATTGTATCTATAAACACATATTTTTAGAATTTATATTGGTTTAAGTGTTTACTGTCACTCCAACCAAACAAATGATAAAGTAACATAAAAATACTGTATCACACCTCATCATCATAACCAAAGTAGCTCTCTTAGTATTATTAATCTGCTTCTCTTTTTTATTTATTTTTATTTTGTGATTTATGGGCAAACTTATATTTCCCAATATATTCCAAAATTATAGCAAATCATACATGGAGAATTGTTTTCCTACGTTGCCTTTTCAAACTCCACTAATTCTTGTCATCAACTCCGAATTGGTCTCCCAAACCTCGTAGTCCAATATGGTTTGTTTTCAAATTTTGTCGCCTTCGTTGATAGATCTAATATTTGGATATTTTTGAACTTTATTTAGGAATTTGCTAAGCAACTTGTCGTCATGTCCCATCCGGCATAAAAGTTAAAGAAAATATAAAACAAAAATGTTAGGTGGAAATTTCTAATCCATTTAACTTGGACTCTCTTTATCAAGACCAAGTCATAATTATACTAAAACATTTCATTAAAGAGATTAATAATGCTATTACAATAATTACTTGCAGCCGGTTTGATTTTGTTTTCTGGGCCCATTTTCATTTAATGCTGAAAGTAAAAACAGATAATTGTCAGTTTCTTCACTATTTTTATAAATATTTTTATTTTTAAAATACTCTTCTAAATGCACTCTTATACTATCTCTCTATTTTCATACTTTATTTTCTCTTACTCTTATTTGCACAACTTTTAATACAAAAACTCACATATATTCAAGTACAACTTATTTTCAACTCTATATAATCATTGTATTTTAAATAAAATATTTGAAGAACATTTCATTTTTAAAAATATATTTATAACTAATTTTTCATTATTCATTTTTACTAGAAAATGAAAATGCCTTCAGAAAACAAATTCAAATTGAAACGACTCCTTGGGCTCTCAAGTTGTACCCACATCTTGCTTACTTTTATCATTATTGTTGATTTGTGGCCATTCAATAATGTTTTGTTCGAAATCAATCTATTTGAAGTCTTATGAATTTGATGTGTACGTTCCAATTAGTTGTGCTGGAATTTAGGAATTAAATCTACACCACAAATATGTTAAGGTTGTTGGGTTGTCCTGTCAAAAACTTTCAAAAATACAAGTCTAACAAAGCTCGAAGAATCGAAACAAAATGATGAAACTGTTATAACAGATGTGTTTATCTTAATGTGGTGAGAGGAATTTATAAATTTATGTTGACTTGGATTTTTCATGTTCGATTTGATTTTGAACTTTAGTATTTATAATATTTTTTTCAGTGAATTTCAAGTCGCTAAAATTCAAATGTTTTTTTTTTTCGACAGATTTTACACATGGAGCTTTTTAATTTAGTTATACTTAGTTTATTTTTGTTTTTTATCCTTAAATATTTTAATTCGCCATCCCTTGTTAAATGAAGGACAAATTTTCAAAGAAACGTGTAATTTGGATATATAAAGATTTAAAAAATGTTAGGGAGAAAAAAAAAAAAAAAGTAAGAGGTTTGAAGTATGAAAGGGATCATGAGCCGCACTTTGTCCAGTCCATCATTAGCCTTTGATTTGCTTCTTTTTTAATAAATTAATCGGCTTAATTACTTAATTAATGCCGTGTCAGCATCTACGCATTACTTATAGTACGTGCTGTTTTGGTCATTATACAATAATTAAAAGATAATATAATTTAATTATCCCAAGTGATTACCGTATCAGATGAGTTATTATAAGCTAATCTCATCTGGGGTTTTTCAGATTCTTTCTTTCTTTTAAGTGGCAACCTTTTTTTTCCCCCTTTTGGAAATAATCGATTTTCCCTTGTTGTTAAGGATGGAATATTCTTTTATTATTTATTTATTGGATATATACCCTATCTTTAAAAATTAAAATTAAAATTAAATCATTCCAAACTTGAATTGATGGAAACGGATAATAAAAGCATAAATAGGACCATCACATGCACTTTTGTGGATGAATTCTTGGCTTCAAAGAAAATCATCTAATTTAATTTTAATCATTAACAATTGATATATGCTTTTTTTTAAGAACACTACAAATGATTAAAATTATCTTTACAACAAATTTATAGAATTAAATTATCAAATTAAGATGATTATTCATACAATAAATCAATATAATCCAATTATCAAATCAAGAGAAATGGAAGTACAACCTTCACAACTAAATACACAGATAAGGTGCATAAAAAAACTCATTTGAATTCGAAAACAACACCTTTTACATAATAGATGGGATTTGATGCTACTGATTTACAAGCCACCAGATGATATAGGCTAACATTGGACTTTAGAATTTACTAAACAAATAGTAAATTAATTTTTTTTAGCTCGATTTTAAAGAAAATATTAATTCAAATTTAATTGGTATTTCGTTAAGTGTATTAAATGAGAATAAAAAAAATATTGATTATACAAATTAGCTCCCTAATATTGACCATTTCAACACAATTAATTTTATACCACAAAGTCAAATCCCAAGTTTCAAATTAAGATTTAATTATTATAGTATTATAATTATGATGAGGTATTACATGGGAAGTATGTCTTTATGTCCATGGTCAACACCTGGAATGTAATACTTAGTATTTTGCTTGGATTATTAGAGCTTGGTCTCAAGAAGATGGCTATCCCCATTGGCCTAAAACTATTTGACCCAATACTATTTGACTATTGGATTGGATAAAAATTGACAAAAATGTCTGCATTATTATATCTAATATTATTCAGTGACTTGTAATTTAATGGCATCAATCTTTTCTATTATGTGTGAGGCCTCGTATTTAAATCCAAATGGATTTTTTTTTGCACCTTTTATGTGCCACTGATTGTCGAGTTTATATTTTCATTTTCTTAATTTAATAATTAGATTCTATTGACTTAATATATCTAACATTAGTATTAGTTATGGTTGACAAAATGTCTGACCTTCTCAATCAATATGCCATATTTATAATAGTTTAAAGAGCTAATTTGTGCTCCTGGTTTATAGATTATTGTACATATTTGATGAATTTACGATTGTATACTGTATGGATGATGATCGTAATTGTTATTATTTATTTTAAGAAAAAAAAAGTTGTTAAAACTTGTTATGTGATTAATTTATTTTTAGTATCGAGAGGGTTCAGATAATTATTTTAAAAGAAATAATTTCAGTAATTTAATTTGTGATTGAAGAATTAATTTTGATATTACACTCTTAAGCTAAATTTTTTATCAACTAATTTTATAATTCGATATAAAGCCGTTTCGCATCATGTAATTTTTTTTATCACTGCAAAAGAATATTTAATTAATCCAAGTATAATAGTAACATTTGTTGTATAATTGTTATATTTAGGTGTCTAATATAAAATCTCATATACTTATGAGGAAGTGTAAACCTCACATTATGAATTAATCGAGTGGGACATGATCAAATTTAACATAGGATTTTATTCAGGTATTATTACAATCATTCGTCGAGTTTAGTTGCGCAGACTTGTAATTTTAATGGGTATGACATGGATCAAAATAATTTTGATTACATTAATTTTAATTTAAAATCAAAAATAAATTTAAAATCGTGAAGATACTTATAAAATAAATTGAGAAAGATCCCTCTTCCCTAAATAACAAATAAATAAATATCATCACAACCATCATTTTCACTAACAATTAGAGCAATATGGCATGCTAAAATTGGACAAAGGACATAATTATTAGAGAAATTTTAGATTTTACACATTGACTTGTCCTTTTTGGTGACAAAAGTTCCGACTTTGCGTATACACTACTAATACTTCATGGGCCCATTACTAATAGTCAAAAAATAAAATATATTGGGTGTCTTGATCTCGAATAGTTATCTGACTTATGGATAATTGATAAAAAAAAATTAAATATTTCTATACTTAAAATATATTGAAATATTATCAAGAAATACTCCAACAAATTAATAATACTGATCAATACTTAATCACTTAGAAGTAGAAGTTGTCAAATTTTAAAATATGAAAAAAAAAATAATAAAACAGTCAATTGGCCGATTCTAAAATAAATTTTTGGGTTGGAATTCAATGAAATATGGGTATATCTTATTTTATTATTTATTTTAATTTGTTGGTTACTAATGAATATATTCAATTAATTATTCATTGGATTGATGTAATAATTAATTATTTCATCACTTGAACGTGGAAGAATTTTGGGAGGAGAAATTTAAAATTAATGTTGATTTTGTTTCTTATATA
This sequence comes from Jacaranda copaia, assembly GCA_014898725.1. NCBI lineage: Eukaryota > Viridiplantae > Streptophyta > Magnoliopsida > Lamiales > Bignoniaceae > Jacaranda > Jacaranda copaia. Next base: position 200,230 of record JACGDI010005341.1, on the reverse strand, counting down.
CATTTTTATGAAAATGAAGCACTACTTTTTCTTTTTTCTTTTTTGATGTTATATTGTAAGATGGCCTCATTTTTTTCTTTTGAAAACAGTACGAGGATTATAAATATTAATTTCATGAATTTTTTATTTACGTATGTACACACATTGAGAGTTTGAATCTCACCTTATACATATAAATAATGTTCGAAAAATTGGACCATTTATTGAATCGAAAAACTTATCGATTTACGGTTCACTGATTTAACCATTGAGCGAACCGTGATGTCATAATAACGAAATATGTATTTATGTTATATATTACTTAAAAATTAATAAAATATCAAAATATAAAACATAAAGAGGTTAAATGATATTGATTAATATGACAATTCAAATTTCACAATTCTTATTATAAATTATCACAACAATTTAAATATATTAAGTCTAAATTTTAAAGTTGAGAGTGCATAAATTAATTATAAACTCTAAACTTTAAATTAAAGTTTTTTTTGAGTTTTAGATAGCTTGCGAGGTATATTTTAATCTTCAAACTTTGTACTTAAACAAAAAATTAAAAATAAATAATAAATAATTTCATTAAAAATTAAATGAAAAAATCAGTCCAATTCAATTGAACTGTGAACGGTTCACCGATTCGACTAACCGATTTGAACGATTTTAACAAAATATGACCTTTTTTCCCCTCAAATTTCCAAATTTGTGAGAAAATTGAACCGATTCGCCAGCTGATCGATGGTCCGAAAGGTCCAACCAACCCATTCAATCTGATTTTTTAAACTGTGCATATAAATGCAATGCCGATACTATCGAGCCAATTCGTTATATATTTCCTCTTATCAATTTAAACTCTATACTTTTATTTATGCTATAGTCTTGTTGGTGGGCCTTCTGCAGGCCCAAATGGCAATATTTTGGATTTGTTTTGTGAACTTCATTGTGCTGCTTGGGCCAATCAGTGTCGCCAATCCACCAAATATAATTTGACAATTGACATTTACCGTTGAGAAGGTCTGATATGGGCCGTACTGGTGTTGGGCTTTGATCTGTTGGGCTCTAATTTTTATAAAATAATTTAAGATTTTCAATGAGTCAAGTTTAGATTATATCAATCATATTAGAATTTAAATTCAATTATTAAAATTCATATTCGAATTCGATCGATATCTTAAAATCTTTGTTAGTTAGTGCTATGTATGATTTCGATAAAAAAATCCAATCTGATTTAATATTTCTTTTTCCTTTTAGATTGTATAAAAAGTTAAATATTCGAATACTAAATCCTTATTTCATATTATATTATTGCAAAGATGAAACATTATATATTATTATATTTGATATTTTATCAGTATTTTTCTTATTTTTAAAGTTAAAAATTCAATATTAATAACATAATATAGACGTTAATATAAATATCAGGTTAATATAATATATAGATATTATTTTAAAATATTTATTAATATTATATATAAGAGTATTATTTAATAAAAAAATATTAAGTTTTAAATTTGAATCTTTAATGAATCAAATTGCTTAATTTTGTATTCGATTAATTATTTCGGATATGATTTATCGAATAAAAATCATAAATTCGAATCAAATTCATATCGAACTTGGATTAAAATCCAATCCAAATAATTGCATAAATTATTTGAATATAAATTAAATTGTGCATTAAAAATAATTAAATTTTCTCTCATCCTTAATTAATTAGATCCGAAAAAAAATATTATTTTCTTCAAATAAAAATATTTATTTAATTATTCACTATCAACTCAAAAGTAAATATCCCCATTCCCTTTGTGACTATTCACCACATTTGCGTCACGTGACTATGGGTCCACATTAAAATATCTCATTAACCCGAGTTAGGGGAATCACACTCCCAATGCCGGCATATCCCGGGAAGTATTTATCCTTGCCAGGATAATCAAATTCCGATACTAGAAGATATTTACTCTAAAAACTTATTAGACAAATCAAATCTTGTTTGTTGTGTTTCAAAATTGTGAATTCTAGAATAATTAACAAGATCTAATTCAAATTATTACAGTATATCACATTCAAACTCAATTCAAATTAAAATGCAGCAGGTTCAAAACGAGATTACCATACACTCGTAACCAAACGATCCCAACCAACCATAGTTCCGTAACCAACGCTAGAGCACTGGGCAATCGGCTTATCCTCAACCATTGGTACCCCCAAACCCTAGCTTTCTCCACCTATATAATCCCCCCAATTCCCTACTCGTTTTTCATCAGCCAACATTTCTTCTTGTCTATCTTTTTCCCATTATTTTTCCTAGTGTAAATCAATGGCGGCAGCAGATGTTGAATTTAGGTGCTTTGTAGGTGGTTTGGCCTGGGCCACCACTGACCAGTCTCTCGAGCAGGCATTCTCTCAATATGGCGAAGTCATCGAATCGAAGGTCTGTTTGTCGCAGAGATCGGATCTGACTCGGTTCGATTGATCTGTTACTGTTACTACTGTTACTGTTACTACTGTTACTCTTTCTGTTACTATTTTACTCCTGAAACGGTACGTTCTTTCTTCCTCTTTTTCACCAAAGGGTCGAAGATCGAATAATCGCTTTTCAGTTTTTTAGTTAAAATTTTTTCCAGATCTGGTTTGGATTAGGCTAGATCTGAGGTCGTAATTTTTGTTTCGGTTTTATTTCGGCAGATTATAAACGATCGTGAGACTGGTAGATCCAGGGGATTCGGATTTGTGACCTTTAGGGACGAGAACTCCATGAGGGAGGCGATCGAGGGGATGAACGGGCAGGAGCTCGACGGCCGCAGCATAACTGTCAATGAGGCTCAATCCCGTGGAAGTGGCGGAGGCGGAGGCGGTGGTGGGTTCCGTGGCCCCCGTCGTGATGGCGGTGGTGGAGGCGGCTACGGGCGTCGTGAGGGTGGTTACGGAGGTGGTGGTGGCTACGGCCGACGTGAGGGTGGCTACGGCGGGGGTGGCT
>JACGDI010005341.1:183052-197246 GCA_014898725.1 Jacaranda copaia | reverse complement strand
TCGTAGCGGCGGTTATGGTGGTGACCGTGCCTACTCCAGAGGAGGGGGTGCTTCTGAAGGAAGCTGGAGGAATTAGGATTAGTTACTTTAGTTTGGGTATTAAGCGGTTTTATGTTACGTGTGTTTCTATTTTCATTGCTGGTTCGACTGCTACTTTTTCTATTGATGTATAAAATCAATGTTTACGGAGTTCTGATGAATGAAGTAAATTGAGGTTTTTGCAGAATTTATCTTACAGTCTGAATTCCTCTTTCGAATGGATGTGTTCGGTTGCAGAATTTATCTTAACAGTCTGAATTCCTCTTTCGACCAGTACAATCCCACCAATAAAATTGACAAATAATTCAAGAATTCTTTTCAAAACTTGCAGAAGCCATTCCTTTGGTATTCAACTAACCAAAGTAAAGTATTGCCAAAACCTTTTAATAAGGAGCTTATGAACTAAGTTGAGTAATGGTATTAAATTTTCAATAAAGTCTCTTTTAGATAGCACCGATTGTTTACATTTGAAAAGAACAGAGAGAATGAGAACTTGTATGATTCCAGAAAAACAAGGGTAATGCTTGAATATAAATTAAATGTTTGGGATTTTAGGTTTTGGGAGAATGAGTTTCGAAAGTAGGGTAAATAATGTAAAATTTGTATTGAAAAATATAATATAAAATTTTATTTTGAAAAATTAATTTGTATTGAAAAATGTGACGTAGAAATTTATTTTGAAAAATTTTGATAGATTTTTTATATTTTAGAAGATAATTTTTATTACAGTAATTAAATTTTTGGAGTAAAAATAAAATTAAATAATATTTTTATTCAAAAAAAATACTAAAATATATAATATGTGTATTTGATGATTGAATATAATTTTTTTAAATTGTAAAAATAATGATAAAATATTATTATATGCATATATATGCTTATAAAATTTTTGATAATAAACAATTGATTTGAAAGGATATTTTAATAATTAGTGATTATTGTTCTGACAAAAAATTAACTCATGTTTAATTACATTTTACCAAAACAAATCAAACATAGCCAATAATTTCATGGCGGTGAAATAAATAGGTTATTTGTATGCAACTTCACTTTGTTCGGTTGGATGAGGCTTAGATCTACAAAGAGATCAATCACTGAGTGATTTTAGCTCAATAATATTGCTCTTTCTCTATTTGTGTGAGGTTGAAGATTCAAAGTTTGAATTTTTACGAACTTTTATTACACATATATATATAAAAGAAAAAGTAATGTGAAGTACCAAGATTTCTTGCATCCCATTCCAAATCCTCATTATATGCAAACTCCACCAACGTTTATTCAATTCCCAAATTTTAACTGCAACCCTTGTCTGAATTAACCAAGTCCTTGTAAGTATGTAGGGCTTTGTTCCCTACTATAATCAAGATTCATGCTATCAGTCCAAAAAGCTTCAACTTTGCCAACTCGGGTCCAATTTTTCCTGACTTTAAGCTGTGCAAAGTGAAGAAATAAAGAAGAAAAATTTAGAGCTGAATGAAAATTCCTATAACTTAGTTTACAATGGAGCAATTATTCAAAAAAATATATAGGCTATGTTTGGTCACATTCTCTCAAAACAAAATTATTCCGGGAGACTGTAATCAAACATATGTCTTCTTTTTTTCTCAAAATGGGTTTTTAAAATGATTAAATTATCCTTGTAATTTAACTGACAAATGATCAAAAATTCTATATTCTTTACATTATAATCATTACCAATTACATATATATATATATATATATTTACATATTACAATATTTTATTATTATATTATAATAAAAAATACTACTAAAATGTATTTACATCTTTAAAAGCCAACAAAAAGGCATTGATTTCACTATTGCGTAGAATTTGTCTTATCCCAAAATGACAAAAATGCATTGATATGACTGCTATGATAAAATTTGTTTTCTTCCAAAATATAAACAAATATACCAAATTTTCCCAAAACAATTTTCTTACTATTTCCAAATCATAAACAAACATATATCACATTTTCAAATACAAATTTCACATTTTTCAACCCCACTTCCAAAACTCATTTTTCTAAAACACATAATTTGTAAACAAACATTGCCAAAAAATTTCTTGCAGAAATGTCTGTCAGACATCTTGTGATGTACCAATGCCTTGGTTCATTATCTGAACCATAAATGATCAAGAAAATGACCCTCAGTTTTGTGCCTTCATTTCCAAGAACAAATGATTCTATCTGCAGTCTGACTGGTGAGAATTAACTGATGCATATCAGAATGTTAAACAAAAATGCACATTAGTCGGAAATAACTCTGAAATTATATTTCCATGGAGAATTGGAGTAACCCAAAGTAATGGAAATGCTTGCCCAAAATCATCATCTCAAAAGAATCTATGTTCTCTAGCATCATACTACAATTCTCCACAACATCATATCTGATTACATCTAGTTCTCCTTTATTTACAAAGATTGGATCTTATGATTCATAACTGAAAGATATACATCTGCTGCAAATATATCAGTACTATGTCTTGCGTTGTTTCTTGCAATGGATTCTTTGTCGAATCCAACGAATATCATAAACTTCATCTACTCTAATGTTTGCTTCAGTAGCGTTCTGACTTAAAGATATATGGTAAGATGACTTACTTTCCCTTCACTCTTCATCTTTATGCCTTTCTTGCCTTCTTTACATAAGTGGGCAAATTTATGATTTTTCTCTCTTACACCATGTTTGGTTTAAGGATTTTGATGCGAAAAAAAAAAAAAATACTAAGAAAAATATTTTTAATTGTTTGGTTGATAGGGAAAATGCAAAAGAAAGGAAAACTTAGGAAAAAATATAATAGATTTGAGGAAAATGAGGGAAAAGTCATATGAGTTCTCTCTCTTTTTCCAACACAATCATCTTTCATTTTTTTTCTTTATTCTTTTCTTCTACAATCAAACAAGTTCCTGATTTTATATTTCTTTACTTTTGTTTTCCTTGTGCCTAATATTTTTTTCTCCTTATCAAATTCCTTAAACCTAACAAATTGTTAAGTTAATATTTGGGCTTCCTTAAAGACCAGAAATCACTTATAAACCAATTCCCAATCTTAAAAATGTTCAAGGATACCAAACTTCAAAAGGGCATTTTTCCTCTTTTTACAAGTTGATAATATGTCTAGCTGGTAAACTTTAGGCCTTCTAGGTGTGATCCACAATCAAGAAAGTTGGTAGACTGTCTATGGGACCAGCTACAATTCATGGGATGAAAATGTGCTGAGCAAATACACATATAGGTTGGTATTAGGATCTATCATAAGCTATCTGTCAAGCCAAGCAAACCTGTCCTTAGTATCAGAGAGTACAGTAATGATCCTCTACTAAACTTGCAAAGCTAGAAAATTTCCCTTCTGTAGTAATTCTATAACTGCAGATAATAAAATCTTGTCAACAACTTGGTCCAAGAATTTTCATTGGGACATGGAATAGAAAAGGCCATGGTTCACAAAACTTAAAAACTGTTCATTCAATTCTTATCCTCATCACAGATTTACTCTTCCTCTTCTTTTTTTTTTCTTTGTGTGGTATGATTCTATTCCTAACTTGTCAATTGTACACAAGCCACATATAGATTATCAGCTTGACGCAGAGCTAATCTTTTGCTCCTCCCACCTCTCAGAATCACTGATATGAAACGAAAGTAAACATCCATGACTACATAGGCCCTGTATATGGTAAAAGTTGATATTATTAATATTCCTTTTTGCAGGCAGGAATCTTATGCTTTATGTATATTGGTACCAAACTTTTGTTAAGCATAACAAATTTGAAGATTTAAACGATTCTGAAAAAAATGCTGAAGCTCAAAAGAAACAGTAGAATAATTTGAATTTCTTTTTGGAGTACCTAAGTTTAAGGTCCCTCAGATTCTCCCACTTGTGTGAAGGGACCGCCATATGAATTCTTGGTGTGGTAGACGGATTCATACATGTTGTCTTTCATGGACGACTGAGTCAGTGATAAGGATTCTTTAAATATCTATACGTAGTAAGGTGAATCTTACCATTCTTAAAAAGATCTTCTCTTTTTCTATGTAGAGATTCCTTGAGATGTAACTTTCAGCTAATCATTGGAGGAGAGCAATTAGCCCATGATTGGAGGCCCCTTGTGAATTTATACGCATATTGCAGCTTGTTGTTGGGGTCACAATCCCTCTTCATATCTCAAGATTTTCTCTGCGTTAACAAGAATTTTAGTGTATAATCCTGCATAATCTCAAACGTTATCAATTATAGTATGTAGACCAAATAATATAATGTAAGAGAAGTTCCTAAATTATGGAGATATAGAACAGCATATAAGTGTTGGCGTTTGGTTTGAAAATTGCAACTGCTTGATGCATTAGAATGATTGATTATATCAACCAAGAACTGTGTATGGCTGATCAGACTGCCATTATTTCTCAAATCTCAACAAGAATTCTAAGATTCTTGAAATGGCACATTGATCATGACTTTGCTGTAGTAATTAAGAGGCATCACAGAATTCTTAATGCTGAAAATTCCTTTTTGAGACAAAGTATGCCTTTGAACTCATAATTATTAGAAGATATTTAGTGCATTCTAGAATGAGAGAGACCTAAAATGATTGTGGATCATAGATTTCAGCCAATAATAGGACATAAATTCTACTATTGCCCTGATCCACTTGCTGCAAGAATCTCATCACACAGTCTCTGCTGCATCCAAGAACTTCTTTTCTTGCAGATATTTATGTACACAAGGGCTGTCCTCAAAGATGTAACGAATATGGATTCACTAAGGCTGCTGTAATCACTTTAGACCTGTTAAGGTTGTATAACTATTAGATCACTTAGAAGTTATTTTGCACGAGCTTTTGCTGTTGGAACCTCATGAATGTAGATGAACAGGTTCAAGAATCAAGAGTTATTAACGGCTTAAACTTTTGGTTCTAGTTGAGTTGCATTTGTAGAATTATTACATTATCAGCCCACAATCTTGGACTAGATAGCATATTACAGGAAAGAACAAAGATCAGCCCTGTCCAGAAAGATGCAAAAATCTTATCTTCCTTCATCTTTTCTCAAGATTCGGCGCCAAGCAGCAAATGGAATTAAAACTAAAGTTGATCCCAACAATTGTAGTCTTCTTGCATAAGCCAAAAGAATGAGAAAAGGGAAAAGAAATAAAGGTACATAAATGATTCAGTTGCCCATGATGCATGATATGACCATGTCAGCCAAAATATCATGGTATATCTTCATCATGGACCTAGAGAAAAGGAGAAACAGATTTACTGGGCTCTCACACCTCAAACTGCCTAATCATATTAATGTCCGATAAGTAAAACTGCAAAGAAATTCCCAATCTATTCAATAAGAAATGAATACAGCCTCTATTCTACCTGTGATAACAATGGTGATTATTAATCAACACATTGGTTTATCCTATAAACAAATAATCACTTGTGGACAATGTCAGTTTCATAATAATATATACATCATAAGGTGGTTAAAAGTATGAAGACTTTTAGAAGGTAACAAATTTTATCAAGATTTCTGAAAAGAAATTCAGCCCCCCTCATCAAATGAAACCATACCAAGACAAAATGTATTGTAGAAGAAACACAATAAAGAAATGAACCCTTTCTACAATGAATGGAGCACAAGATTTTTCTCAGCTGGGGCAACCACACACTTATGGGAAGAGACACTGATCAGTTTGCTTGGAAAAACAGGGAAAAAAATTTAGCTAAGGCCCCATACTGAGCTTGCACAATCATTGTACGGATTTTAGCTCGACAGCTATAAGTTCTTGGAATGTTGTTAGGGACCGAAGTGCACATCAGATAGCCAAACCTATGAAAACTTATAGACCAAAAACGGGATATTAGTACTCAATAATTACATCAACCGAATGGACAAGCCTTTAAGAAAATCTTTCATGCAAGTACAGTTAGGATTTTAGGATCCCTTGTGAAAACTCTTGTACTAGTTCAACTTGCTTTTGGACCCTCATATTCATGTTTAGATAAGATAATTCATTTTTTTCCTCTCTTTCTTAATTTCTCAGCTTCTTCTTATTTTTCTTCTCTTTGCATGGATATAACCTTTGAATCTTGATAGACTGGTAAATTGTGCAACTATGCAATTTGGGCGAGTTACTGTAAAGATGCGTGGACGATAACATGTGACATTCTCCTCAACCAACTGGCTGTCTGTAGCATATATTGCTTTTGTAGTTCCTTTGTCTGTGTGGATTTTCATGAGTAGATCTTTTGCCTAGTGGTTCCTTGAAATAACTAGCAAAATCAAGAAGGGATAAGGCAATTAATTCTAGTAAACCAAACATGTGAATAGTTACTGATCATAAGCTGAGTTAATATGTTAAAGAAGAAAGTACAATACTAGAGAAAGGACTTTTGAGTTTATATATAGATATTCCATACTTCCTGCATACTATATATATAATTAGTTGACATACACTTCTGTCGGTCACATTCTGATGAACATTTCCAGAATTGTGATCTAAACTAGAAAAAATAAGATCAACAAATTAAGAAAGTGAAAATTAAACTTTTTCACTTGAGTGGGAGGGAGATAGGAGATTCTTGAAGGCTCTAATTGTCTTTTGTGTCCTGCTTCAGTTGTGGTTCTTAAGCTGACAAATCACTAAAATTCTTCAGATTTTGCAAGTTTATAGGCCAACTGGCATGACCCCACCTCACCCCACCCCAACCCGCACCCCACACCCCACCCATGGAGCAGCTTATAAATAAGCAGCATTTTCCCACTTCTTCTGCACCATCTCTGCTCCTCATTACTATACTCATCTCTTGGCTCTAGCTTTCTTCTTCTTCTAGCATTCTATATAGATCCACCCCAAAACAAAAACCACTATTCTATTCAATCTTAGCAATGGCTTCAAGCTCCATGTCCCATGCCTCAGGCAGCAGTTGGACTGCCAAGGAAAACAAAGAGTTCGAGAAGGCCCTGGCCGTGTTTGACAAGGACACCCCCGACCGTTGGGCCAACGTTGCAAGGGCGGTTGGGGGGCGCCGAACCCCAGAAGAAGTCAAGAGGCATTATGAAGTCCTTGTGGAGGATGTCAAATACATCGAGAGTGGTGGAGTGCCCTTCCCCAACTACAGGACCACCGGAGGAGGCGGTGGTAGATGAACAAAGGTAGTTCAAACTATACCTGCCATTCTACTCTAGCTACATTTTTCAAACAAGTAGCAGTAGTTAAGGTCCCTTAATGGCCGACACTCAACCTAGTAAAAACATCATCGTTGCATATCACCACAAATCACTATTTCAAGTCATTTTTTCAGCTACACTTCCTTATCTTCACATTCTTGATTCTAAAAAAATGATTATCAAATAGTTAACAATATTGGATTATGTTGGCCACTCTAGTACTGCCCATCACGTCCACTTTTAGACACGTGCCTTCTCTTTTCCTTGTATACATTTGAAAACAATAAACACAAGTTATCTACAGTACAGCTATTCCCAACATGGACAAAGTATAGATCATATATATCTTCATTTATCGCCACAAAAAGGCCTTTCTTGAGAGGGGCCGGGCGCCAACGATACACGTAGCCATCGAAGTACCCACTCGGTATACACATACTTCAACTTTGAATTGGACTCTTGTGGTTTTAAAGCTTAAAAGTGCTTAGAAATCCTTCCTATAGATACTAACTCTGGCATGCATTTTCACGTGCAATTCCAAGTACTATGTGTTTTTGGTTCTATGTATAAGTTTTCTCAGAAATTATATATATCTTTGCATGCACGAATTGTTATACCCATGCATAGCAATATATATATATATATATCTTACAATAATCTATGGATGTATATACGTATATATATATACTTATTTGTTATGATTATATCTTGGATTATGAAATTGATAATTATTAGTATTAATGGTCTCATGCAGGATAGATAAATAATCAGAAGAGATGAAATAAAGAGGTGCATTGTACTCATCAGCATCTACGTCAAGAAGAAGAAGAAGAAGAAGAAAATCGTTTTAATTATATGAAATATTATATAATATTGTAGCAGAAATTTGAGAATCATAGTATATAGTGATTCTTCTAAATGTTGGATAAAAGTTGTCCATCTATAATATATAATTATATATTAATATATCTATATATGTATACTGATAATTTGTGGGAGGAATTAAGCAGTTGGATTCCTTTTCCAATATGTAATCTTTAATATTAAATGAAGCATTAATGTTATTTCTGAGTATTCATGATTCGATTTTTTCTGTTAAAAGTTTAGCTTAGTATATGCAATATATCTGAACCAATTACTATTTATATACATATATATGTCGAACTAAATTATACGATTGGAGTTTGATGATTTGGCTGATGGGTTGGCTGAATTCAAATAATAATTTTTCTAATATTTTGTTAATTTGACCAAGTTGCTAAAAAATAGTAATTGGCAAGGTAATTTAATTTTAAGTTACGTTTTGTCATTGATTTGACTTCATAAAAACGCACTACTTGTATTCGATTCACTATTACATTATAATATGTCAAGTTCATCAAATTTTTTTATTGTACTTGATGAATATACATTAAATATTGTATCAAATTCTTCATTACACTTTACGAATACATGACAAGTGGGATTAAAAAATATCTGGCCAAACATTTGAACAATTACTAGATGAGCGATAGATTTGCATAACATTATCAACACCACCAAAATTCAGGCAAAAGCACTTTTATAATCCATTTGAAGCTTGGTTTATGGGCGTAAATGAGATGAGATGATTCGCGAATGGTTCGGGCTCGATTAGATAAAAGCTTATATTCAGTTTGATTTTTTTGAACCTGAGCCAAACCGAATCAAGCTCAATAATATTCGATTTGAAAAGCTCATGAGCTTAAACGACATTTGTTATTATATACACACATATATCATTATAATCTAAGTCTATATAATACTATCTATAAAGATAAGGAAATAATAGTAATAATAATAGTTATTATTATTCAATTTTTTATTTTTAGAAAAATATATAACAAAATTATTTTAAAAATTATAATTATACATTTTGTTTTGAGTCTAAATAAGCTCGAATCAATCCAAACTTATATGAACTTGAGCTCGAACTCATTGGAGTTTGTACGAATTGAATTATTCTACTTGTCCACAAACCTTATCAAATCAAGTTCGATATGGCTTGCTGAGTCTTCACCTACTCCAATGAGCCAAGCTTCAGTTTGGTTGTTTAGGCTCCACTTAGTTTTAGCTCGAACTCAAGTTTACTAAATTTGGGCTCGACTCATTTACATCCCTTGGCTAGTTTGTTTTTGTTTCTTAATCCCAAATTCCTTTTTTGGTGTTCTCTTGTTATTAATTTAGTTTTCCTTTTTTTTTGCTCCTGCAGAATTGTTTTTCCTCCTCACGGCAAGCATCAATACATCATTATGTTCAAAACAGCTTGAATTGCTTGCTTTAAAGATATGTTTGTGTTTAGAAACTTTTTGAAAAATATTTTGGTAGAATATGTTATCAAACTGTGTGTAGAGAATGAAATTGTATTTAGTCGTATTTTAGCATAAAAGATAATTTTTATAGTAAATTTCTCTTCATGTAAATTTTTTGTCTATTAGTAAATGTCTCTTGATAAATTTTTTTTGTCCATTATCACATCAAATTTGATATAATTGTACAAAATTTTTATACTGATATGATAATAGAAAAATACATACGTAAATTAAAGTCATGATCGATAGATATTAATACAATTTAAAGATATTTGCGGAGAATCAAAAATAAAAACAAACATTGTCAATTTTTTTTCTTTCTTTCCTTTTTTCAGAACTTGGATTTTGCATCGGGTGGAAGACTTTGATCCATCCGTACGATCCAATACCGCGCTTGGCCTCCCATTGAGTTCTTCAATTGTATTTTTTTCTCTCTCTTTTTTTTTTCAATTCATTGAGTCGAATGAATTTCCTTTTCCACATTAAAAATAAAATTGAGATATGGCTAATAATGTCCCATCGCAGGACGTGAATGCACTCATTTAAGCCCAAAGAAGTAGGGCATTGATAGTAACAAGGCCATGAAGTACATGTGGGTCATGCCTAAATGCATTTACATACATGGTACATGTCCTTGAAGAAGTCATATTATACCAAATATTCTCCAAACAAGGCTCTCAACTAGACATCCTAATACATACAAATTGAATTATAGAACATACACACAAAAGGGTACATATCATGTTGTAACTCTCTGATTATTCCACAACCATAAATTATTCTATCGTCAATTTTTTGGTCCAACAACTTAAATTTGTAAACCATTGAACCATTGAAGATAAGGTTGAAGGCTATATTACACCAAATATCCTCCACAAAGCCCTCAGTCGAATTTTCCAACACACATAAATTGGATTATAGAGCACGCGCAAAGGCACATATACATGCATGTTGCAATTCTTAGATGATTCCACAGTCATGAATTATCCTACCACGATACTGAAACTGTTATGGTCCAACAATTTATATCTTTAAAACTATCATAAATAGAAATCACGATAAAAATATTCTCAATCATGACAAAGAATCCATTAAACTACCCACCTATCCGAATATATAGATGTCAAAGGGAGACGTTGGATCACTACACAAAATCATTTGATGGGCCATTCAATGGATTTGCCTGTCAAAATTTTCCTAAAGGGACCACAGCCCAAGGGATGCTGGTGGCTCTCGTTTAGTTTCTTGGAATGGTAACGTACACTTTCGGCTCTTAAGCACATAAAATGAGTGTGATGATGATTGTGCAACCGCATAGGATGGACCTGCATCTATTATTCTTCGAATCCTCTAGACAGAAACATGGATACCCGCTACTATGGAGAGTGATGTTCCTACCACCTAGAAACTAAAAGAATTCCAAATAGTGGGAAGAGGGGCGGTGTTCTTGCAAGCAAAAGAATAAGTCCAAAAGTATCAATTGAATCCAGCGTTTCTAGGCCTAATACAAAGGGGTTTAAGAATTTTTCCACTAAGTCGGCACTTTTCCTGGCTCATTATGTTGTATTAATCATGATATGGCCTCTAGCTTTCTTGACAGCAACTTTTGCTTATCAACATCATAAATCCCCATTGTGGCATTATTACCGTAGATGCTAAGGACATCATTTTCGAGAATTCGACCCAGTGGCACATCCAATCTGGTGATGGTCCAACGCCAGGCCCTCTTGTACACCCAGAATCTTAGCCGAGTATAGGAAAAAGGAATTAGCCCAAATATATCCCAACACATCCCCCCAAAAAAAAGGTCAAAATCCTAGGCAAAATAGTGTTTCCAACTGGCGTCTCAACTTATAACCCAGTGCTTGTTAGACAAAAGCTTTCCACTCCACAGAAAATAAATGCAATCAAATCTACACTGTTTAGGGTCTTTCATACCAATTTGCATTCATCTATTCCACTTGGCATGTAAAATGAAGAATAAAACACTCATTGAAATAAAAGTTTTGAACTGAAATCCACACCAACACTATAGTAACCTAAAATATCATATTATGGAATTTCATGATCACCTTTGACAGCTCTTGCAAGATATCTTTACCAAGAGAGAAGTGGAAGAATGAACAACTTGATTTAACAGGCAACAATGAAACATAAGAAAAATGGTCTGAAAATTTCACAATTTCTTAATTGATACATAGTGATGATAGAACATAAGTTCCCAATTAATTCAATCATCAAAATTTCACGTAGCATGAATATAGAAGGTAGAAACATTACTCATGGCAAACTAGTTTCTTACAATAACCTGGTTCTATGGACACCTTATGAAACTTCAGAATAGATGCTCAAACAAGTAGGCAAGACAGGAAAAAATGTTACACATTCACTTATCTAAAATCCAATGCTCTCTCTTCAATCATATCGACCTAATTGATAGCTTATAAATGGTCCAAACAAGTATAATTCCAGACACCTTACTCAGCCAATGTAGTTCGAAGAGGCAGAGAACTTTCGACTTCCTTAGTCTCCAAACTCCTTTCTGCAACAACTTTGGACATGCCAAACATCTGATAATGCACAAAATCCACATATCACAAATTTATGTTTTGGAAATCATACCAGGACAAAAAGGAAGTATCAGATCCTGCTCTTGTGAAGGTTAAAAATGCTTAAAAGAAAACCTTCTTGATGGTCTTCTGGAAGCAAATTTTGTGCTCATCCATAGAAGCGTGGATGAATTCATCAATGTGATCCTTCAGATCTTCCAGGAAAGCTGCTTCTTCGTTCTTCTTCTTCCTACATGAAGTCATGGCAGGGTTTGGAGCTCCAGATGATGGCAGCTTCTCATTTACGCCTTTTTCAGTTGTCATTATTGATTAGTGCCTGATAAGATTGGTTAGGCTTGAAAATAGTTCAAAAAACTATTAACATTGTTTCCACACCAAGCAAACCTTAACGCATGATTCAATTAAACTATGAGTAATTTTTTTTCTATAAATTGATTAGGAAATAGCGAATCAGCAGATTAAGTAACCAAGAATAGCAGACGTTCAAGCCTCATTAATTCAATAATACAGTGCCTATTACTCCTTCAAACTCTGCTTTTTTTTTTTTTAGCTACTTTAATGCATGAATTCAGTCGAATGGAAACACGGATTTCTTTAACTTCTTTTCATATTAATACAAACCGCAAGCATCCGCGGTAACATCTTCAATAAATTAACTTCAAAACTGAAAACAAGGCCAAGGAAAAAGGGGAAAAAGCTAAAAAGGAAATGCACTCACTTCATATTCCAGGCCAAAATCCAACTAAGCAAAAAAATGAAAAAGAGTCTACCGAATTTCGCTGTTCTACCTCCGATCAATTCATGGTCCCAAAATATTCCACAAAATGCCAAAAAAAAGATAAGAACAATCATATTATCCATTAAATAGCAAAGCAATTGTATTCATGAATTCAGAATATCAAACGATGAAAAGAAGTCAGCCTCCAATAGATGGAAAAAGCAAAATGCGAATACCTTTGAATAAGAAATTCATAGAGAAAGTATTTTCCCGCAAATTCTGATCAGAAAGCTCAATTGATTTTAAATGGTTCTAAGCTTAGATTTCTATTATGGAAAATTCTAAGTTAATAGCCTAAAACGAGTACACAAACCACAGATTCCTTGTGTACGCGTGGCAAAACTTGATAGGGCCTGGAAGGATCTTGGTAAGAAAACAACAAATGGAGCGTGATTTTTTTCCTGCGATCAGAAGCATATGATTCCTCCCTCTCGCTTGGGGAACAAGACAGCTTGATGGGCTTAACCGGACTAAATAGTAGATACAATTGGGCTTCCCAAAGCCCAATTAGAGTTACATTGATTGAAGTAGGCCTGTCAATAGGTATGATTTGGATCGAATCAGCTGGTTATTTTCAAATTCGATTGTCAAAATATCATATTAGAATTCGACTTAATATTTTGTAGGATCTTTTTTATTCAATATCATATCCAATTCGATATATATCTGAAATCCAATACAAAAAAAAATTGATCTGCTTTAATATATTTTCGTTTCTTCTTTTTTATTTTCCTTTTGATTGTACAAAAATATTATATTTGTAAAGTAAATTATGTCATATTTAAATTTTTAACAACTTTTTATTAAATATTAGTTCAAAAATTAAATGTTTGAATACTAAAGTCTTATTTTACATTATATTAATGTTGAATTATTATACATTAGTATATTTGATATTTTATTAATATCCTTTTTATTTTTTAGGTTAAAGACTCAAAACTAATAGCATAATATAGAAGTGTAAAAAACAGCATAATATAGATATTGATATAAATACTAGGTAAATATAATACATAGATTTTATTTTAAAATATTTATTAATATTATATATAAGAGTATTAATTTAATAAAAAATTATTGAAGTTCGAATTCGAATCTTTAATGAATTGAATTGCTTAATTTCATATTCAATTCACTTATTTTGAATTATGAATATTTATAATTGAATTTAATCCATTAAATATTTTAATGGGATAAAAAAATAAAATTTGAATCGAATTCCGATTAAAATCTGATCCTCCAATCCATTGACCGTCCTAGATTGAAATACTCATTTTCTAGTGGGTTGATCTCTTATAATTTTGGGCCAATAG
>JACGDI010005341.1:162406-172677 GCA_014898725.1 Jacaranda copaia | reverse complement strand
TATATATATATATTTATATATATAAATAGAAAGATTCAACAAATATTCTTCTTTCCTTTTTCTTTTCCACCTACAATTAATAAACAATTTTTTCTATAAATATCTTCATTTCCCTTCCTGAAAATAATAAGTTTTGTTTTTCATATAATCATATTTTATAAAAATTTAATTAAATTTCTGACTTCATCCAATTTAGAAGATCAACCTTTTCTTTTCTTTTTTTAAATTTCCTTCTCTCTTTCTCTAATAGAGGCCAAGTCTTGCTTATATTTCAAATATAAGCTGGTTGAAATTATAAGGTGGAATATAGTATTTTTATTTTATCTTATTATTTGTCATGTTGGAATGACAATAAACACTTAAATCTGCATAAATATCAATATCAAAAGTCTATATTTATATATAATTTTTATGATAAATTAATCTATCATATTCCATGAATTTTGTACGTATGAGGGCAATGTCACGGAGCCAACTGACCACTTAACTCGATCAAAAATTTAATTATATTTTATAATTGTAATTTTTTTTATTTTTTAACCTTATTTTATTAGCTTTAACCAGCCAGCTAACTAATTAATATTAATTTCTTCCTGCATTTCTTGCTGTTTTTCTGGGCAGGCTTCTGAATTATCTTAAGATGTGAGGGCCGTCATGACTCTTCATCAGTCTATGCATGAAAGTTAAGAAGAATGCAGCATGAAATCGCGTTTTCTTCTTTTAGCGTTATTATTAGAAGTCGGCGTTCTCTTTATGTAATTGTAGTTTTCATTTCATGCAAGTGGAATATTGTTCTAATTAGTTCTCTTGATGGATGCTTAAGTTAATTTTATCTTACCTTTAAAGAAAAATTGCACGTAAACCTCAAAGTAAATTACAATTTCCAAATGGGAGTAATGATAATGAATTAATATTATATGTTAACAATAAATGATGACGTAAGGTCATTTTGAATTGAATAAGTCATATTCGAATTCAAATTTAATTATTAAATTTTATATATTAATTTGACTCGATATATTATAAGGTTTTTGTTAATTAGTATCATATTTGAATTCGATGGGTATTTGAAACTCGAAAAAAAAAATTCGACTCAATTTAATAATTTTCTTTTTCTTTTTTTTTGAATTGTATAAAAATATTATATTTCTAAGTAAATTTACATCATATTTGATCATATTTGCATTTATAATCATTTTTTTATTATATATTAATTAGTCCTAAAGTTAAGTATTTGAATGCTAATCTCTTATTTTACATTATATTAATGCATAGATGACTATTATACATTATTATATTTGGCATTTTACTAGTATTCTTCTTATTTTTTATGCTAAAAACTCAATATTAATATTATAATATAAACGTTAATATAGATATTATATTAATATAATATATAAATTTTATTTCAAAATGTTTCTTAATAGTATGTATAAGAGTATTAATTTAATAAAAAATTATTATAGTTTGGATTTGAATCTTTAACTAATTGGATTACTTGATATCATATCCGCCACACTTATTTTAGATCATGGATATTTATAATCTAATTTAATCTTAAAATATTCTAAAATTTGGATCAAATTCAAATCGAATTTTAATTAAAATTCGATCAATTGACAGCCTTATCATAATATATTCTTTTTACATTAGATGGGCTTGGGCCTGGTGATATTTGTGTTATATATATGGACCCAAAAATATTGCTCTAGGTTTCGGAAGGGCTGGGCCGGGCCCGGCTTTCAAGGCCCTGTAAAGTCGTCCATTGTGTTCCAAAACATATATTGAGAGACTGTCAAAGTTCGTCGTTCATGTCTTTTGGGTATTTAATGGATTTTCGAAGATTCGCGAGAGACATTTTCTATTTTTTCATATATTTTTTAAAAATTATTTATCTATATATATATATATATATTAAGAGCGCGTTAAATTTTGAATTTATATATCATAAAAAAATATAAATATAAAAACGATGATACTGCATTAATTAACCATTCGGTCAATTCTTTATTATTATTTTTCTAACTTATTTTATTTTAATTTTATTGTCACATTGATTTCATACATTTTTGCTTACTACTATCTCACGGAATTGTTCGCACCATACGCTTTCAACCCACATTTTTACATCAAAGAACGCAAATAATGCAATTTTAGTTAGGAAACAGCTAGTAAAATAAATATTTTTAACCAAAAAATGTGTAATTAACATGGTTTAACACAACTAAAAATTTATATATGATAAGAAATGGATCTTGGGCCCCAAAACAGCACAAGAGATAAGGATTGCTCAAAACTATATATAGAAACCACAATTTATTTATTTCACCAATGTGGGACACTAACACATATCGCACATGCCCCAGAATAAACATTTGAAGCGTGGAATAATACAAAATGGATGGCCCAACAACACCGAGTATTACAACATTGAGAATGGTGATTCTGATACGATGTTAAAAAATAGTCCTTGAGTCTAAGTCAACTCCAAAAGTTAGCTCAAGAGGTGCCATATATAGAAACCACTATTTATTTATTTCATCAATATTGACACAAGCACATCCTGCGCACGCCCAGGAATGAATCTCTAGAGCGTTGAATGATATAAAATAGGTGGCCCAACAATACTAGCTAGTTCAACATTGGGAATATTGGCTCCGATACCATATTAAGAAATGAACCTTGAACTTAACTCAATCCTAAAAGCTAGTTCATGAGGTGAGGATTGTCTAATATGATATATAGATACCATAATTTATTTATTTCACAAATGTGAGATACTAACAATATCCACAAACGAAAAAATGAAATTAAAAAAAAAACATAACAATAATAATAACAAATATTAATGTCGAAAGATAAAATGGCCCAAGTGTGTCACATCTACGTGACCGATTAATACAATGTCCATGCATTATCTTATATGAATAGCATGATGAGTAGGGTAAGTCTACAAATCTCAAGTGCTATCCATAAATGGTCGATTTTGTTGTCTATATATTTTTAGGACAAATCCGTATGGTCTTGTAATTTTTGTAGACAAATTGTAAACACATTGGTCTGGTTTTTTTATTTTCTTATTCAATTTTAAATTGTTTGTTCATAATATGTTGCTTTAGTGTGTATTAGTGATGATGGACTATATACTATAATAATCTCAAAGCCTCAAACATATTAATAGGTGGTTGAGGTTCATGTCTTTTGGGTGGTGGGTATGTCTCTTGTTTTGTTTTTGTTAATTTATTTATTTATTACATTTTGACTAAGTATTTTTGTTAAATTATTGATTATATGGTCAATAATTGAATTATAAAATTTATCCTTTGATTCATAATTGAGCACAGAGGTCAAATTTTATTAGGTATAGCCTTGTCGACATAGGTGATAAGAAATTTTGTCCTTTAAAAGAGCTTTTTAACTAGTGTGTGAGGAAAATGAAAATAGTTTATAAATTGACTTAAAATTCTCAACTTTTTCTATGTCAAAAAGTTAGTATCGCTAGTAGTTATAGATTTAACTTAATAATCATTGACTTGAAGAAATACAATATGTAGGATGTTGTCTAAATTTGAATCCAGAAGTAGTGAAGTTGTGATTTCCTCTTTAAGAACGCACTTGTTTTGAGAGAGTGCTTAAGTTAATTAAAATGTCAATCTTTACTGTTACTATGATTGCTGATATTTATATTGATTGAATTCTTAGCGAATCGGGCAATCAGGTTTGGCGGCCTATCTTAATTGGCTCAGTTGTTCATTCCAGTGGGTCATATTTGTCTTTTATCATAATTTTATTTAAATACTCCTTAGATATAACTGGGGTATATCAATATCGATAAATTTTTTATTAAATTAAAGGACGAAAGATGGGAAAATTTTCATGAAAGTTCAAGGAAGCAAATTAAGTTGTGGGCCAACTAAAATTCATGCAAAATCTTGTCTTTTTGCATACATTAGATAAGATAGCTCAAACTCATTTCTCATAACATTCATGAACTATTGAAAAGCTTCCTCCCAAGTACCAACCATAACTTGTACTTTAGCAAAAATAAGCTTGAAATTGATGCTTTCTTCTTAGTCAGTAATGGTTGTCTCTGCATTGGGCCTACTAAAATATGAAAATAGGCCAAACTATTGATCTCTAGCTGGAAAGAAAGAGGAGAGGTGAGGCCCATTTCAAGTTTATCCACAAGAACAACTTTTAAGCAACAAGAACTGTCTTTCTGCAGCTGTATGTATGTATGTATGTATGTATGTATGTATAGGTGTACAAAAGTCTAGAGCTTTTTTGTTATTTCAATAAGTTGTCTGCGTAGTGGCTTATAGCTTAAGTGGCATCTGTCTCTCCAATTAAGTGGAAAGTTTTGTGTTTGACTTATAATGGATATGTTGTGCACTTTATATACTTTGTATATAGTTTATACTATGATTATTTTGATTTAAAAATAGAAAAATATTATTTTATTAAAAATATAATTTTTCGTCATTTGTAATACTCTTTCCCTAAAAAACAAAAGGCTATCTAGATGAAGGAAGCCAAATAGGGAATTAAAAAATTAGACTAGCTCATAAAATGAAGTTAAAGAGTACTCCCCTTTGTTGCAATAAATTATGAAGTTATGTAAGTTGTAACTCTTTTAATATGTTAGTTCTTTTATAGTTTTAGTACTTTCATGTATAAAAGAAAATGATTAAGAGGATGTTTGACTAAATTTACTATAGTTTATAAGCTCTTATCTCAATTTATTTCAAGAATACATTGAGAGCTCCTTATTTTTTTTAAAATTTTTTTAGGAGTTTATAAAATTGTATTATCATATTTTAAAAAAGTTTATAAGCTCAACCAATCTTCTTAATATTATTTGGAAATAACTGCTTGAAATATTTGAATTAAATAATATCATAACAAATTCTAATAATGAAAAATTCGTCACCAATATGATAAAATTTAAAAAGTTATAAAAAATTAAAATTAAATTAAAAACTTCTTATCCTTTCTTTTTTAATGGACTTATAAGAAATACTCTACTTATTTTTAAAAGTTTCAATAATTTACAGAACTTTTGAGAAAAACTTCTAAATTTTACAAATAAGCTTTCTAAAATATGTATTATTTATATATATGATTCATTTACTTTTATTTTTTAGTAGAGAAAAATGTTTTTTTTTTAATTTAACACATGCACACACATCAAAAATCCATTCGGACTTAAATTTTTGATCTCCCATATTATATAGGAAACTTATATTATTGGTTCACAGATCACTCGACAAAAAAAATGCTTTTATCATTACGTATTTCAGTCAGCATTGGCGCTTAAAATATTTAAAAATAAAAAAGAAGTGAAATATACTGAGATAATGCAGCTTTTATGAGTATTACTTAAATATTTGGCTGTTGGAGGAAAAAGCTTGCACTGAGTTGAATCTTGGGAATTGACAAATTAAGTGGGACATACCCCTTCAACACTGAATCCCATAATTTCAATTTTTATATATTTCATTTCAACTAACCAGAAATATACATAGCACATAGATTATGGCTTTTATATATTATATATATGATTGAAAATGATGAATAGCTACTCCCTTCATTTTCTTATCCAAGGATTTTTTTTTAAATTTTATTTTCTTCATAAAATTTATTCCAAAAGTTAGTATAATGGATACTTGAGTACAATAGAAAAAAGAACGCATCAATCTTATAGGATTCTAAAAAAAATAATTCAATTTTTTTCACAAGTAGATAATTATGTTTCCAAACAGTCGGGATATTGAGAAATATCCAAAAATACATTTTGAGAATTAATTTGATTCTATCTATGTTCCATCTGTTTGAAGAAAGGAATGATATAAAGAATCGATCTTTGTTTCTCCAATTGAATTTTTTTTTTATTGATTTTAAAATATAAAAAAATATATATTCTTGGGTGTGATGAAAAATGGGTTAATATGAGAAAGTTGGGAACTTTGGATCTGCTGCAGGCCTGTTAGGTATCATTGGTCCCTTATAAGCCCCCATGACTTATAATTTGTTGCCTCCATTTCATCCCTAGGAGATAAGGTAAGAGAACAAATATTAAATAAATATTATTATTAGGGCCTGCTTGTTTATGAATTGGAACATTTTATCAAAATATTTTGACAAAATATTTTTTGAAAAGTGGGTTGGAAAATGTGATGATTGTTTGTTTGTGTTTTGGATGGTAAATGAAAAATGAATTGAAATAAAATTATTTGTTTATTTGTGTTTTAAGAAGGAACAATATGTCACATCAATAATTTTTTTGTTAGATTGATAGAGTGAAATTAATATTTTAAAATTATTTATGTATGTGTATAGATAGATTGGTTAGAGAGGACAAAAAAACAGCGAGGTAGATATTAGGGAATGAATTGAAAGAGTATTTTGGGCTTTTTTGGATAGTGAAATTGAAGAATGTGATGGATTATTTATTTATATTTTAAAAATTAAAAAATATTTTGATAATTTACAACCAAACAAGTACTTAAATTTTGGGAATTTCTTTGTAAATTTTGCTACCACCTAATTTATATCACCTGCTGCAAATGGGAAGGCTTTGATAAAACAGAGCTGTCAGCATTTATAATTGACAACACACACAATATGGCTTTTCCCAATCAAGAAAAGCTCACTCTTCTTTCTAGTTGTGTTTCCATACATCTTTGTAACTTATTATTACTGGAGAATGAGTTGCTAAAATATGATGTTTGTATATTTTATTTGTTACCAATGAAATTAATTCTTGTTTTTTTTAATTGTGTTCTGAAAACGTTTCATCAATTTAATATTTTTATATTTTTATTTTTAAATGTGACTGTAACGTAATAGTTGAGCTTTCAATGATTATTTGCTGAAAGTAATCATTGAGTTATGTTATTGATATAATCTTTTATTGTTATATAATAATCTTTCTAACTTGAATAATGATAGTAATAATGATGGTCCTCAATTATAATCTTGATGAAAATGACTCATCATTTTTGTGGGGGTGCTTGCAACACACACACACACACATATATATATATATACACTAGAAATATCACTCCATCTCCATGCTTGATACTATAATGTTGGCAAATGATGGCACTGTTGATTGGTTCATTGTACTTGTCTCTGGGCAATAAAAGCATAAAGATGGGAAGAGTTTGAGCAAGGAAAAGAAAACTCAAACCCAAGAGAAAAAAAGAAAAAAGCTAGTGGCAAAAGGATAGTTTTCCTTTTGAAATTATAGCCCACATAGAAAGTGATAGAAGAACTAAGATAAAGACAGGTCCCATTTGCCATTAGGTTTTGGCATAGGGTCATGACTCATATGTGATTATATGCCATTGGTTTGCCATCCCCCACCTCCCTCTTTCTCACACAACCATAGAGTGGGTGGGGGAAAGACAGGAAGAATGACACATCAGTATGAATCATATTACATTAAGAGGGTGTGAGGCTAAATTTATTTTAAATATCTTATAAATTCCTACATCTTATAAGATATTTTTGGAGCTTATAAGATGCTAAATCTTATTTTTAAAATAAATTATCGAAGTGTTTAAATAAAATAAGATTTTGAAACTTATGAGATGTTAATAACAACAATTTTGTAATTAAAATGATTAAAAATAAAAGAGTTTGTTAAGATATTCAAAATAAGTACACTGAAACACCCTCTAAATTAAGTCGAATTCTTGTTAACATAATTAACCATCCTATAATCGAACCTTTTGAAGTGTCTTCGTCAATTTTTTATTGTACAAATTGAGTCATGCATGTGTATATATCAAGTATGAGGCTTGTGTGAAGTCACTTTACAAAACTAGCTAGCAACAATATGACCCAAACAACAAGGCATGCACAATGTATCCCACATCCCTATTAATAGACATCTTAAAGTAAAATTGATCATGAGCCATCATCAACAATGAGAAACTATACATACTTCTATGAGATTTTTTTAGGCAATTCTATCAACTTATTGTCCTTGCATTAAAACACTAATCATCTTTGATAGTGATATCTCATTCATGATAATAAGTACAATAAATGGATAATACAATGCCAAATACTTATGTATACATATCTATCTTAACTATGATTGTTAGTTAATAAATGTCGCATTGCTTAACTATATTAATGGTTTCTTTAGAGGGTATTGAATAAACTTATTCAGCAAATCTTAAAAAGCTTCCATATCTTACAAGATAACTTTGAAATTTTTAAAATGCTAAATTTTATTGAAAAATAAATTATTGAAATATTTTCATAGAATAAGATTTTTGAAATTTATAATATGTTAATCATGTTAATTTTGTAATTAACATATTTAAAATTAAATGAATCTATTCTCTTTACCGTTTGTAAAAGAGCATATAGAATCTTCATATCTTATTCTGAGAGGTAATAAACTTAGCTTTCAGAAAATTAAATAAACACTTTATAACATATTACAAGTTATTAAACGTTCAGTTATAAATTCAGCCAAACACTCATACGTGTAATCAACTTAGGGTTCATGTTTTCAATTATATTAATCATATAACACAACTTATCAAACAAACTCTGCACCAATAGAAATACCATTATTTTATTTTATTTTATTTTTTCTTTTATAAATTTATTCAAATTGCTATAGAAACTACAAATAATATGAGGGAGGCCAGCAAGACTGCAACATGGAAAAATATAGAAAGGGAATCATCCTCAATTTATTAAAAAAAAAATGAAAATGAAAAATAAACATTACTTGAAAAGGATATGAAATCTTCAATGGATTACGTTTGTCTAGTGACAACGATTGTGTAGAAAATCTATACACGCTGTGGTCCTCTAAGTCCAATGGTCCTGAGGCATTTGCCACAAAAATACTACCAATTTTAGGACCTCGTAGTTAGTCTTTATTATAGAAATAAAAAAAAGAAGTTTAGGGCTTTTAAAAGTTAGTTACATAGGCTTTTGCTATTATTGGCAAAAACACAACGATGTTTTTTAAATATTTAATTAGTCTTTCTATTTTTGGTAATAATGGCAAACTACTATAAGGAGAACCCTAGGCATCATAGCTAAAAATAAGGCCATGTTAATAATTTCAAGATTATTAAATTTTGACCTAATTCAATATCGAAAAAAGTGATGGGTATATTTAATTCATTTTGTAATTGACTGGTTTTGACATGCTCAAATTCGGGTCCTCATATTTGGAGAAGGATGACAACGGGAATGTTTGGTTATGTTTTTTCAAAACAATTTTTTCTTATATTAGAGAAACATAACCAAATATATCCTCGTTTTTCCTTCAAAACTTCCATTTTTCAATATATACATCATATATATTTTGTGATTATTCTAACAATTAAAAAAATTTATCAATTCCATTTTCACCCGCAAAAACCTAATAACAAAGTATTAATTCGATTGTTACAGTAAAAATATGTCTCCTCAAAACATAAACAAACATACCAAAACACAATTTTCACATTCTTCAATAATTTATTCTCCCAAAATATATAATAAAATCATACAAACAATATAACCAAGCATTCCCTAAGTGTTATTTTTCCAAATATTTGTTCAATTTTAAGCACTAAATGCTAATCATGAACATTTGCTCGAAACCTATAGCTCTCTGGTTGAAGAATTTTAATTTATATATCTTAGTCGGATTTAAATTAATTATATAAAAAGTGGTTATATTCATCATGTGATTAGATTGATTATTGGTATTTCAACTTAGTTCACCCAACTTAAAGGCAATTTTGATTGAATTTTAAATTTATTTCATGATCAGGTGAAATAATTTATTCCATGAGTGGGGGTGGGATTAATAATACTACATGTTCAGTTTATATATACAGGCTCAATGATAAACACAGGCCTGTGCGTATATAATCACACAAACCAAATATTGAATTAAAAATGATTATTTTCTCTAATCCTATGTAATCCCACAAACCAAACTTACCCTAAACCTTTGACTTAGATCTTTAGACAGCTTATGTAGTAAATAAATAAAATGTCTGTAGACAAGCCATAAGATAAACTCAGTCGAAGTCTCTTTTAAGATTTAAGTTAAAAGTAATGTTTGACTATCACTTATATAAATACTAAATCATCCAAATCATACTATAAAGATTGGACTAAACCCATCTCAGATAGAGGCTTGAGCCAACCACAGTCGATTACAATTTTAAGAAAATTAATTGAACAACAAGTATATTAATGTTTATTATATAATTGATATGGGATAGCCCAACAGGCCCAAT
>JACGDI010005341.1:150413-162306 GCA_014898725.1 Jacaranda copaia | reverse complement strand
TCTTTGCAGCATCAATAATAAATTGAATGTAATTTAATTCTATTTTAGGAATAAAATTTCCATTCAAATTAGACTAACGTCATAGGGCAATAATTTGGACTTAATTAACAAATCCATATAGTAACTAGACAGGGAAATAGGCTAGGCTTTAATTTAAATAGACCAAACTTATTATACAAATAACAAGCCTGAGCCCAACCTATTGTCTTTAACAGATCTTTTTTTAAGGTTAGACCTAATCTTTTTAATAAATTCTAAAGCCTAAGCTTGGCTAGAAAGCCTATTCAAAAGCCAATTTTTTACTAAAGTTTCAATTAAGTCTAAATATCACATAAATATAAATTTTTAATACGCTCAAACTTGTAATAGACCTTGATAAGAAATAATCAAAATGGAATATAAAAATATATAATTATGAAAGTTCAAATTAAAATATAAAATAATATTATTTTAACAAAAAGCTATACTAAATAACATAACATATTCCACAAAAAATTAATTAAAGAAATCAAATACAATTAATCATTTGATATTATATTACTATTGTAGTACTTTTGATGTAAAGAAGAATAAACGAGCTAACCTGTTAAGCTTTACAAGCGTTTAGAAGAGCATATGTCTTGCCTATTTAATTAAAAATGCTACTTTTGAAATTTTGACCTAGACTTTTTATTAAATAGGTTATAAGTAGGTTATGCTATTGGTCCCTAACAAATAGCCTACCATTTCTCATCCTTAATAGTGACGTGTGCATTGCTACAAATGATCTTGAATATAGAAGGACACACCAAATAAATAAATAAATATGAAGACTTTGGTTACCAACTTACCATCAACTTGTGTATAGAAAAATAATTTGTTCGAGGTTTTAAAAACACCAAATAAAATTAAGACAAAAAAAGATATAATGTAAATTCGAATCAAAATGTTCACCAAAAAAGATGCTACTGTTCCTTATATTTCTATTTTCAAAAACTACTCTACACTAAGACCAAGTCTTATCCATTTGTTGGAACTTTGATAGCAGTTAGGTCTAAAGAAAAGTTACGAACATTACATTCATACATAACTTCCACATTAAAATTAGCACAGTTGAAAATATCAATCTAAGTATTAATTATACGGCTTTTACTATCAACTACAAATTGATTTAACCAATTTAATGATCCAATTAAGTTAATGCCAAACTTTGTACTTACTCTCAAAGTTATTAAACTTGATTCATTTTTGCATCAATTGGAACTCATTCATATTAACCATAAAAATAAAAAGTGAAAATTAAACGCAGCACAAATGTCCATTAGATCCTCATCTCTTGAACCAAAATTAATCCAGAAGCCCAAAAACCCCGCTGCGCCTTCTCCCCACAGTGTGGTGCCCCTTGAGACACGCCCACGTGGCCAGTCACGTCCAAATGGGCCCACCCACCATTGTGGTTACATTCCATGCTTGTCTGCCCCCACTTCAATCTTTCCTCTCTCTCTCTCTTCCGGCTACTTGTGTCAGATTCCGGCAGTCTTTGTCAGACTTTCCGGCAGCTTTTCCTCAATTATATTATACCCCACATTTCCCTACTCTCTACCCCTATACGCTATACCTAAAGTTCTCACTTTTCCCCAACTACTTTTCTCTCTTTCTCACACACACATATATATAACACCCCCAAAACCTTGGCCACTATTTTTACTGCACACATACACTCAAATAATATACTCTTAATTCAAGTTTCACTTTCTGGGCTGTCTGAATTTGAAAGAAAAAACTTAGACTTGCTCCAGAGAGGAGGACATAGAATCAGGGCAAGAAAAGCAGCACATTTTGCATTTTTCAGTTTTTCTTGAAAAGCTTCTTGCTAATGAACGGCGGTTTGCCGGAAATGTTGCATATTCTGAACAAAAATTCAGAAAATATTGAAATGAGCATTTTAGAGCGGCAGCGTTCGAGCCTCAAGTGGCAGCAAGAAGAGGTAATCCAACAGCAGCAACAACCCGTGAGTTATTTCAATGTAAACGGGCAATTGAGTGGTGGCTTTTTGGGCTTAAATGGTGATCAAGGTTTTGGCGAGTTTCTATTGGGTGGGGCAATGAAGCCGGACCCGGGTATGGAAAATGGGTGGAGCGATGGTGTTCGGAGGGTTTTGACTTATGGGAATGGGTCCGAGTTTGAAATGGGTTGTGCTAGTCCAAGAACTGTCAGCTGCCCGCCGAATGTGGCGGCAGCAATGGCGGAGTTGGCGGCGGTGAGTAAAGGAAAGGAGGCTGCTTTCCGCTCCGCCGCCACCGGAAGTGAGAGGTCCATGAAGAGAAAGGCTGATAAAACTCAGAACCTGAAGGTGAGTTTAATCTGCAACTTTCCAACTTATACTTCTGCTCAATTTGAGAATAATTTGGAGATAAAAGATGGTTGTTTGGGATGTATTCAGGTAGTAGAAGAGGAAAAATCCGAAGACAAAAAGATGAAAGCATGTGCAGAAGAGGACTTCAAAACCACAGAGGAAAATAGCAACAGCAAGAGCACTACCACCACTGCTACAAACTGCAAGAACAGCAGAGGGCCCTCTGCCAATGCAAAGGAGAACTCGAAGGCCTCCGAAGTTCCAAAGCCCGATTATATTCATGTTCGGGCCCGTCGTGGCCAAGCCACTGACAGCCATAGCTTGGCTGAAAGAGTAAGAATATTACGTCTATTGTTGTTATGATCATCTGTTTAAAACTTGTTTTTCTCGTCTCATGGACGAATATTTCCATTGATAATGATGCCAGGTAAGGAGAGAAAAAATAAGTGAAAGAATGAAGTACCTGCAAGATTTAGTTCCGGGGTGCAACAAGATAACTGGGAAAGCTGGAATGCTCGACGAAATAATCAACTATGTCCAATCTCTTCAAAGACAAGTAGAGGTTAGATAAATAAAACATAAATATTAGTTGTCATGCTTTTGCATTCATTTGTGTGCTTATACAACCAAAACTAATAAATCTAGCATTATGGCAGTTCTTATCTATGAAACTGGCTGCAATCAATCCAAGACTGGATTTTGACATCAACAACTATCTAGTTAAAGAGGTAATAAACCTAAAATTCATATGACTGTCAAAGAATACTCTGCTTATAATGCCCCCCAACAATGTATGCCCACAGGTTTTTCCGGCCGGTACATCCAGCGTTCCTACAGTCGGGACATCATCTGACATGGTTAATTTTCAATTCAATACATTAGCCCAAGGGGTTTCAGGTTCCAGTCTAGAAATGGCAGTAAATCCTATGGATATAACTCTTAGGAGGACCATAAGTGCTCCTGTGTCCATCCCTCAGACATCTTTTGACTCATCCAGTTTGAATGTGAGTGTTCTATTTCCCTTTCATTTCACACTTGAAGTCCAAAAACATACCAGTTGCTCTAATAAAACTACTTCACATACAGCAGATTCAGCACATGACATGGGAGGATGAACTACAAAATCTCTACAGCACAGAGTATCAACAAGGAAGATCGACATCATTAATTTCTCAGCCATTTACAGGTACACAAACATGTCCTTTCAAACTCTGTCCCCTGTTTCTGATTACATCAGAAATTAAGCATAGCATCCATTAGAACCCCACAAAAATTAACAGATATAACAGTTAAAGCTATGTGGTCCTCAACTGTGAAGCTGCTTATAGGTATCTTTCTTTTTCTGTCGTCCACTTAAAAATATGAATAAATAATCTAAGCAAGACTTATTCTATATCATTAATCCCCAAACATAGTCCTGCAGAAACATACAACTATTTAAGGCAAGAGTTTCAAATCTGAATTGACACATTATGACCATCTAATTCTTTCCATGCATAAATAATAGATGTTTCTAATCTACCCGATAGAGTTCTGGATGAAGTCTCAATTCTAAATGCGAAATTCTTCCAAGGTTCTACATTTTTTAAACTAAATAAAATTCACATATTTGCAGGTTTCCTCGAAGCAGGCCATATGAAGATGGAGATGTGAATCATTGCATAAAAAAAAAATGTACAAATTCTTAAACAAGTTCAATTCAAGTGTTGCTGATCTGATCTTATCCCCTTTCAAACTACTTGTCGTATATATCTTATGCATACTCTCAATGCAGAAATATTAACAATGATTGTGATTAGTGAAGATAACGAGTAAGTATCCCAATTTTGTTTTGAATTTCCAGACATTGCATATGATTAAAGTTACCATTGCATATCAGCCAGAAAAAGTTAAATAGTCTGATTATAGACGAATACTGCATGATGCAAATCAGTGTAACATCACCAACAGGGATTTTATAATGATGAATACAAGAGGGTCACATTCATCCAATTGCACAAGTTGTCCTATGAATTAGACCTGAAAGCAGTCTTAAGCACTGTCTGAAGGATAAGAAGACAAGAGCCAACCAGTAAAACATAGATGTTCCTTCTGTGAGAGTAGAATGAGACATGCCATTTATCAGACCCTCATAATTAGAAAGCGAAAGGCCATATTTTTCTCTTTGGTTCCCTCTCAGCATCCCATTTTTCCATTTTTTGTGGGGTTGTGGAGCTTTGCTATACAACAACTGCAAAGGTTCAATAATCCCTAGGGATGGAGAGTAAATATATTTGACTGTTTTTCTTGCCAACTTCATAATGGGATTTTCACTGAACCAGTATATTATTTACAGTCACATGTAGTTAGCACACAATCAATGTAATTTGAACTGCAAAATCATTTCAAAATTATCAAATGTCTAACAAACTTAATGACACTACAAATATTTTCAAAAGCATCCTTTATCAATCGTGCAATCTTATTCAGTTAACCTGCAATAAACAGTCAAGAGTCGATTGGCCACAAGAACTGTATTCATGCGTAGTTATAGTGCACCACAAGCTCCATCAACTGAACATTTAATTACACACATATGCACACACATGTAACTATACACACATACACAAAGCATGAAAAGCTACTTACTTGAATACTACTTAAATAAATTAACAATTTTTTGTTACATAGAGTGAAATTTCCCTCTGCACTTTCACAAGAGATATCTGAAACTTATCATGAATATCATGACTGGCTTCCAACAAATCATATAATGGTTGACCAAATGGGTTAGAGTTGCAGTCTATTGAGCGTCATAATTAAATGAAATTCAAGAAAGGAAAACTGAAGTTGCCCTTAACATATCAAGAGGAAAAGATTTATACCAGCAATTATCTGAAACAGAAATCAGTGCAGTTTTGACAGCAACTTTCCCGAGCACATGCGACGTAGAAATTAGCAATATAAGTATCTATAACAGTAGTTCACAATCATTAACTTAGTTTAATCGGCCCTGATGCCAAAAAGATTGTTTTCTTTTCTTTTTTTCCCCCTCTTTTGGGCGGTAGGCTATATAACTAAACGGAGAAGTCAAGCCGTATCCTACACTAATTCTTATTTTTGGGACCTCATAAGGGCACCCCATGTCACCTTCATTTTCAGGCCATGTGGGAAAAGGCAAAGGCTGGACGTGGCCCCATCTATTCCAAATCTCTTTGATTCTTTTTGCCCCAATGAATGGTGAAGGAGGATTCTGTCTACTTCAGAACTTCAACAAAAACACTAATTAAAAATGGCAAAAAAAAAAAAGGAAAGGGAATTTCGCCTGTTCACTTTCTTGGGTCCATTCACCTTTTTGAAAAAAAACTTTTCCTAGCCCCCCACAATTTCTTTATCAATGTTGACATATCACCGTTCCAAAAGATAAAAGCTAAAATCCCACAAGATTCTATTGGCTCTGTGTGGATGGAGTACAGCCCAGCACCGTGATATTCACTTGGAGCAATACATATCACCTCATATACCTCTTGTGCCCAGAATCTGAAAGAAATTCAACTGAAAATCCAATACCATGCAACTCCTGATTGGCCTAAAGATTGGAAAGAATCACTCAGCAAAATGTTACCAACATTTCTTCTGTTTCCCCTTGTTAGATTTGGTCAATATCAGTAAAGTTTCTCTTCCACAAATTTCGAGATCAAATCACTGTTAAAATGATCCATCAAATATCAAATCTAGATCCCCATGAACACATCAGGTCAAAATGTTGAGGTAATCAAGATTTAGCATGATGGGTACTAGTAAAATGATACAACTAACAGGAATCTGGAGCGGAAAAGAAAATAAAATGGAATATATGAGGCATATAAAGGAAATGGACGAGTCAGCTCTTAAAGGGTGAAAAACATCTATACTCTGCAATACATTCGTACACAACATTCTCCTTCCAAAAAATCATGGGTGATGTCATAGGGACAAACAAAACATACTTTAAAAAGAGAATTCAAGTGTATAAACAAAGGCCAGCAAAAACAAACATCAACATTCTTGTAAGATAAAATAGTTACATTCACACACTAAACCATCATTAATCACACTACAGGAGAATTGCATTACAACATCGAATTAATTAACTACTAAAATCTTAAATCTGTACTCACATCCAATTGAAGAAAATCCTGTCTTCACTAATAGAAAGGCAACTAACATACATCATACATGCTGCTGACGGCTCTTGAGTTGTTTGTCCTTTGCATGTTGCCATTATAAGACAGATTCTTCCCCTGCATCTGATATTGAATAATATTAATGCTTTTATAATTCTAAAGGAATATGACGTGAAAATTGAAGAAACTGAGTATAATTAAGTCGAAAGCTATATACCTTTCCCAGGAACAATAATAATCGGAGCTGTTTTACAATTATGGAAGCAATATTCACTTATGCTACCCTGTATCACACTGCAAGAAATATATCAAAGCAATAGGTAAGTCAGGCACAGACATATAAGCATGCTCGTAGAACGAGGCATGCAGTGCTTGCACATTCTGGAACAAGGACACGTGAGAGAGAGAGAGAGAGAGAGAGAGCAACCTTTGAAACAAGCTCCGGCCCCTGGTGCCCATCACCACAGCAGCAGGTTTCAACCTCTCTGCTTCCTTACATATTGCCTTGCCTGCATCTCCTTCCACAATCCGAGCCTTGGTCCTCACCTATTTTCATGAAAATATTTAAATATGATTGGCTTGAAAAGTTGCAAAACAAACAAATAGAATACATCAAGGCTCCCGTTATTTTTCTTATTTCTATCTTCCAATTCTATGAAAAGTGACACAGTTGTGTTTCCTTTTTATAGAATCAAAACCATGTTCAAGATATCGTAGAGCAGTTATTGCCTTAACTTTTTTCACAAGAAAACACTGTCCGTTTGGATGCAACAAATTAACAGAAGATTGAGTTCTCATACAAGAATAGTATATCTGAGCTGTCATTTCCAGAGACAAAGAAATCAGAGAAGAGATATGCTAGTCATTTGAAGGAAAGAGTAAATACAAATATATTATGGTTTGAAGAGACCTCTGAAGCCTGTACAAGTTTGTTAAAAGACATGAACATCTTTGATGTGCCTCTCTGAAAGCTGATTTGAATATTAATTGTATAAAATATTTTGTTTAGACCATCTTCCCAGCAAAAATTTTGAAGATGAAATTGAAAATTCCCCATAAAATAGAGGAGAAAGGTAGAAAACCGCACCATATATGGACATGCAGGAAACACCTTCTCATCCTTCATCAAAAGCGATCTACTCTATGGATAATATCATTATGACTTTTTGCATGAATAAGGAAGATTGGCCAACTATTCCAAGGTACAAGGAAAATCATTAAAATAAAGTAATCATCAACCTTAATATGAGGGAACCAAATATAACATAAATTTCTCTAACGAGTGGCTTTCTAGCAATAATTATAAACAACCTATGGAAGGACCAAGATTCACTATTAATACTAAAGTTAATACGTTAGTAGAATTCTCAAAGAATCTTTTCATCTAGCCATGAAGGGAGGGGGATAGAAGGAAGAACAAAATAACTGCAAGCAGAATGCGTGGAAACCAATGAATTACACAAAGACATTATGCCAACTTTTAGATCATTCAGTTTCAGTTGCCTAATTCTGGCAATACACAACTGTCAAATAATATACATTCCTTGTATGTCCCATATACTATAAGTGTAAACGAAAAGAGTCGCGCAGCACAAGATATTCTCTTCAAATCTAATTTGAATTTCTTAAAGATTGAACCATGTTTGAGCATTATCTAATATCTGGAATAAAAATTTCACTTCAGTTGAGCTCAAGAAACTCCATACTTTCTTCATAATTATTTTAATTTTTTTCATCTCATCAAATCGGCCTTGCCAAGCTACAAAGTGAGCAAACAATAAAAAGTATTCATACTTGGTTTTCAAAGTTAACAAAATTATGTAAAACGAAATTTTAGCCATCGACCTCATTTTGAGTTTCAAGGACTGGATAGCCAACTTTATAATTATTTACTGAATTATACAATGCTACAATTGTTATATCGCAAGCTATACATGGCACAGAAACCTTCTGTTACCTCAATTACAAAAAGAATCGAAGAGCTAATTGTGAAAACTCACCATAGCAACCTCAAATGCCTCCACGGCAAGCTTCTCCATCAGATTCTGAGACATCTCATATACAATCCCATTCTTGAAACCTTAAAAACAACAATTCAAATTACATGAAAAAACTCACAAACCAGAAAGTAAATAATTGAAGATCAAAGAATTAGCGGGGGTTACTGGAGACGGCGTGGACGAGGTGGATAGTATCGGCGAGGCGGCAAAGATGGGTAACGGCCCAATCAAAGGCGTGCTTGCTATTTGGTCCATGATCCACCGCGATGATAATGTCCCGGCCCCTTCTCCTCTCGCCGGTTTCTCTGTCAAGCTCCGGCGGGGGTACAACTGGTATCAGCGACGGCAAAGTCACTTCCCTCCAATTGTACTCTTCTTCCTCCATCACCGTATCCATTTCTGGATGTCCACTCTTAGTCTCCTTCCTTATTGATTGATCGATCAAGAAACTTCACAAAAGTACAACAAAAACAAAATAAAGGGCTACCAGTTCAGCGGGTTTTCGATATTAATATTGCCCGGATTTAATTTAATAGTAGAAAGTTTGATCCGTGTGGATTTTGGCCTGTAGAGCGACCTTTTGCGTGTCAGTCCGTCAAATGCTTGAATACTTTTCCCATATTTTCAACATTATTATGCTTTTGGGTTCAACGGTCGCAGTAATTGGAAATTTACACACGGGATGCCCATTGATTTTTCTTGTTGAATTTTTCTAGCGGTGGTAGTGAATGCCAGCCTGATCTGCATATTAACCAACCACCGTCCACCGGTAAAGCTCCAAAAGTCACCAAATTGATCTGAACCGATAAATTCAAGTTGGAATGGATGTCACGATCCTTCTAATTTCAAATTGGAAAACTTTCGTATATGATCTTATAATCATTCAAATAATTTAGTGCATGGAAAGGGTAAATTTAGAGAGGGTTTAGTGCCCGTTTGGTTTTATTTTCATTTTCATCAACTTTAAAATTTGAAAAGTGAGTAGAAGTGTGTTGAAAATGAGTTTGTATTTATATGAAATATTGAAAATATAATGATTATGTTTATTTTAATATGCTGTAGATGAAGAAAAATAAAAATAATGGAATAGAGAGAGAGAAGATATATAGATTATTGAAGAATGTGTTTTAAAAATAAAAATAATATTTGGTGAAAATATATAAAAAGTAATATATTTTATTTTTGAAATAATAGAAAATATGAAAATGGGAATTAAAAATGAAACCAAACGGGCTCTAATTGTGTATAAGAGTTGTTTTATTTTAAGTATATGTTAGAAATTCGAGTAAAGAATGTAGGATCAAGCCCGCAATAATAATGAAGCTTGTTAGGCTTGTTAATGTGGCTTTTTACTAGGTGAAGGTAAATTTGGAGAGGGTTTAGTGTATAAGAGTTGTTTTGCTGTAAGTATGGGTTTGAAGTTCGAGCAAATAATGTGAGTTGAACCTACAATGACAATTAAATTTGTTAGATTTGTTGAGGTGGTTTTCAACTAATACCTTTCGATATTTAAGTTAAAATAAATATAATGAGATCGAAATAAGCTAAGAGAATAGTGTAGAATGCATGCCCACTACAATCTTGGAGTATGTATTTATAGTAGCTTGAATTATGAATCAAAATGACTAAATTAATTACTACTAGACCAAATAATATCATTAAATATGATTAACTGATGACAGTATTTAATGTAATGGAAGACAACCGCCTAAAAACATACAAGGCATTAAATGAGACCAACTGCACCATATGAGTAAGAGTTCGTCTCAAATTGACTACTTATTTCGCCTTTAGATGATTAATGATAGTTGGCCTAAATTGAAATGCTATTGAGGTTAATCGACCTTAGAGTTTGCTTTCTATTAGAATGCAAAATGTCCCTAGCCATTTAGTGGAGGTGGCCTATCTTTGTAGTTGAGTCATGACTAAGCTCGTCGAAAGCCTTTCGACATCTCTCACATCATAGGTCTATGTGATACTTCAAGTCTTATGGACTTAAGGGTCAAACAGATACAAACTTGTAGATTTTAAAAATAAAATAAAATATTAAAAAATCTAACAATAATATTTCGATACTTAAATAAATACGTAATTAAGATGAATATGCCCAAGAGAAAAGTGATATCTATATTGAATTGAATTATTATTTTGGGGTAGAGTATGAGTTTTTCCTAATAATACTATTTTTTATTAATTGTATTTATTCAACATTTCAACTTTTAGTATCTTAATTTAAGAAAATGATTTAAATCTGTGTCATCGGTTGGGCCTCCTCAGGAATGAGGTGGGCTATAGTGGACTTATTAACAGTTAGATCAATCATTGTTCCCTGTTTAGTAAGGGTGCAGGTTACCCAACTATGTTGTCCAATTAGAGGGCCCAAATCATTGGGCTTCGCATTGGACCAAAATCCAGGTGCACAATATGTAATCAGCCGACTACGTAATATTACGTTACAACAAGTAGCAGTATAAATAAGCCGAGTTAATTAATGAGTCTCGTGAGTCGAGCTCGACTCGAGTACAAATTGAGTTAAATTAAATTTGAGCTCTAATTCAAGCCGATCTTAAACCGTTTGTATTTAGATTTAAAACTATTGGTCAATATATAATTAAATATTATTTTTTATTTTATTAATAAATATATGCTTTTTTTTTTTTAATTTCAAGTTCAAGCTCTCAAGCCCCTAATTATTTACAACTTATTTATCAATTCAAGCTTTATCAATCCGAACTTGAGCTTAGAATTTTAGAATGGTCGAGCTCGAGCCAAATATTTATATCTCAAGCTCGAATTAAATTTTTCCAAAATTCAACTCAACTCGACTCAATAGCACCCCTGACAGCATGTTTATCTTTTAATCCAAACTTCCATATTTTTGAATGGTAAATAAATAGAACTTTATCCTCAAATTCAGAACAAATAGAATTGTCAATGTGTCTTTAGTGAAAACACTCCAATATTCAAATCAATATTATGAAAAAGGTAATATATAGAGAGAATATTAAGAACAGTAAAAATTACGTATCTCAAAATATCGAATCTATAAATTTGTATGATAACAAGAAAAGGGGTTGATTGGGCCCTAAATGATTTTATTCACTCGGCTCAATCCATTAAAAACCTATAGTCTCACCAGCTCACTGAGTTTGAACTTTGATCAATAACTCATTTACTTTAGCCCATATCATAGCTGATTGATGGAAATGACTTAGATAAAGAAACGTCAGAAATTCATTCTTACGGTAAACATTGCGCAGGCAAATGGAACTCAGAAAGTCCCTAAATTAATCACCAAACTTGATAACGTCTTATCCCACGTTAACTAAAATGTTAGGAGGGAATTTATGGGAATGTTTGGTTATGTTTTTTTAAAATAAAATTATTTTAGGGAAATATAATCAAACATATCA
>JACGDI010005341.1:140017-150313 GCA_014898725.1 Jacaranda copaia | reverse complement strand
GGAGAATGTAACCAAACAAAGCCTTTCATTTTTCAATATATACATACATATATTATATATACATCATATATATTTTATGATTATTCTAATAATAAAAAAATCACTCAATTTCATTTTCACCTCAAAAACCCAACAAAAGGCCTTGATTTAATTGCTATAGTAAAAAATATCCAAAATACAACTTTTACATTTTTTAATAATTTATTCTCCCAAAATATATAATAAAATCACACAAAAAAATATAATCAAACATTCCTTATGTTTCAATGTACACGCATTATTTTCATAATATTTATGTTGATTTGGTAAGTACAGTAGTTACACTGGTAATGACAATTAAGGCCACATTTTTAATTAAGAGGTACATTTGTAGCAATTATAATCCATTTATGATTATATTAATGTATCCGTTTAGACTTTACATATGATCATTCCCACAAATGATCCCCGTTATTGCAGGGTAATGGTTAACCAAATCTTGAATATAATTAGTAGAGGAAGAGTCGCCAAATGGAGTGAATGTCACTCTTTCCTTTTAGGAATGAAATAAAATATTACAATAAGGAGATATACATTTTTTGCTAAACAATTGTTCGATTTATGATGTTTTCTCCTTGAGTTACAAAGGCTATTTTGTTGAGGTTTTTAAAAAGAAAATTATTTTATACTTAAGTGTTATCTATTTATTCATCTGTGTCGATTTTGAGTGTAATATTCTTTTGTTTAAAGATCATTCAAACTTAAGAGTACAACGTAAATTATTTACTATTATAGTGCTTGTATGGTAGCCCGATATTGATTCAAACATTTTCTCTACCCTTTCTTATCTTGAAAAATAAGAACATGTTACGTTTTTTAATCAATAAATCATCTTTCAGTTAACCTAGTCTATTTCGTTGAATTAATTAATAATAACTGTTTCAATATATCTACTACTGTATATAAATATGTAGCAATAAATTAACAAAACTATACTCATAATGCAATCCTGACTCAAAATATAAGTCAAGAAACCAAATTTGCGCTATTGCTAGAGCACTTTTGAGGTATACTATTTTTTTAATTTTAGGTACGAGGATCGTTCTCAATCTAATTTGAGTAATCCTGTGGCCTCGAACCCACCCCCGATATAGGATTGGGATTGGTGCAGCCAAGGTTGCTTCGGTCCTCCTGTTGCCCTCACTAGGGTCACAGACTATCACAACTGGACTCGGCGGACTTTTGAGGTATGTATACTAATTTTGAACTTCAACTTGATGTTCAACTTGTATACTTAAGGCTAGTTAGGATTTGAAACTTCACCCCAAACTTATACATGTGAAGACTATGCCACTGTGCTAACAACTCAATTGGCTCAACTTGATTTTATTTTTTTGATTTGATTTATTTACACATAATGACTAACATGTAGAGTGACTATTTTTGGGCAGCCATACTCCTTTTGCTTGAAAATCAACTAGAAGAAACTTACCAACCGTGCACCAATTCCGTTGACAATTAATGCACACTCGGAGCCTTGGACGGCCATATACTCAGCCACAGCCTTGTGATCAAAGCTCAAAAGTGAGTTTTCATTTTCACTCTTTTTTCCTCTATCAACTTTACTTGTATTTTTCACAAAACAAAACTTCATCCTCAAGATAAGGCAAAAAAGTATTGCAAAATGCACATGGGGCCTAAATCATTACACAATACTTGTATTTATTCTGTTCAGGCTATACTAATATTGCTGGTGAAAGCCTTTTGCTGCCCAACCATGGCTACTGCTTCGACCAGTGCAGGTCCTACAGACACATCCACCGCCATTCTCATTCAGGTAGACCAGTCCGGCCATGGCGACTACGAGAAAATACAGGACGCTATCGATTCTATCCCTTCGAATAACTCCGAACTATTCTTTATTTGGGTCAAGCCCGGAACATACAGGTTTGCATGTATATATAGTACGTGTGTTAGACAGTTCAAGCGCATTGCATTATGTATAAATAATGATAAAATTTTCTTTTATGTGTAGGGAAAAAATAGTTGTGCCTGCTGATAAGCCTTTCGTTACTTTGAGTGGAACTGAGGCCTCAGACACCATTATAACGTGGAATGATGGAGGAGAAGTACTGTCCGAATCTCCCACAGTGAAAATATTGGCTTCTGATTTTGTTGGACGATATTTAACCATTCAGGTTTACAACTCTAAATTATGACAGGTTTTCTCCTGGAATATGCAGGTTTTGGACTTCAAATTTCTTTATGAAAACTAATATTTGTTTCATTTTTTGTCAGAATACTTACGGAAAAACGGGAAAAGGGGTCGCCCTGAGAGTTTCTGGAGACAAAGCCGCGTTCTATGGCTGCAGGATTCTTTCGTATCAGGACACATTGCTGGATGATGCTGGAAGACATTATTACAAGAATTGTTACATAGAAGGAGCCACAGATTTTGTATTTGGAAACGCAGCTTCCCTGTTTGAAGTGAGTGTTTTTTTTAATTATAAATTTATCCACAAGTACGACAAAGTTTGTTCAGATTCGAATCTCTAACCTTACATTTTATGTATGAAACTTATGTCTATTTGAAGTTAGTGTCAAATACGTGCTCATTTTTTACATGCATAAAGCAATATATATATATGTA
This sequence comes from Jacaranda copaia, assembly GCA_014898725.1. Classification (NCBI taxonomy): domain Eukaryota; kingdom Viridiplantae; phylum Streptophyta; class Magnoliopsida; order Lamiales; family Bignoniaceae; genus Jacaranda; species Jacaranda copaia. The sequence continues at coordinate 147,684 of JACGDI010005341.1, read as the reverse complement.
GAACTATGTATAAACCTATGTTTTTACAAAGATTATCTTGTTATTGTAATGAAACAGAGGTGCCATCTTCACTCGATTTCGGAAGGGAATGGAGCAATAACTGCACAAAAGAGAGAGTCCCCATTAGAGAACACTGGCTATGTTTTCTTGGGTTGTAAAATAACCGGAACTGGAGGGGCCATACTTGGACGACCGTGGGGTTCTTATTCAAGAGTCATCTATGCTCTAACGTACATGTCTGGTGTCGTTCAGCCAGAAGGATGGAACGACTGGGGAGATGCCCGGAATCAGAAGTACATTTTTTTCCTCTCTGAAAACTTGAATTTGGACAGTTAAATTAAGTTTCTTACAGTGATGAATTCTGTTATTCTTTGTATTACAGGACAGTGTATTATGGAGAGTATAAGTGTTATGGGCCGGGGGCTAATAGAGATAAAAGGGTTAAATGGTCGCACGGTTTATCAGACAAGGAGGCTGCTCCCTTCCTGAACAAGAGTATGATTGGAGGGCGTGGCTGGCTCAGAGCTGCACCAACTAAGTTTAAGAAGATCTCAAAAATGTGATGAGATCAAATAGGAACATTTAAGAGTCTATACTTGAGAGGGATATGGAGAAAATCCTCTCCAGTTTAAATTTCTGTTAACACTTCTGTGTATCGTAGAAATATATTGAGACAAGAAATATAGTATTGTTTTATTCAAACGAAAACATATTAAACATGATTATACGAACGTTTGATTTTTCTATAGATCGAAATCTTTCTTAAGATGGTTCTTCTCCGATTCTATTACATTGCTATTTATACTTGTTACAGGGATTGTTACATGCTAAAAACACTGTTTTTGGCTAAAAAAACACCTTCAGGTTAGTGAGTACTATTGCAAATAATTTGTCAGCCCCAGCAGCAAATTTTGCAGCTTTTTATCTGCATTTTTACCTAAGAAGATCCCATCTGTATCTTTTGCACCTAATGGTGGCCCCATGAATTCACTGAAAAATTGGATTTTTTTTTTTCTCCCAGAAACAAATTAACATTTATTATCATCATAAATTTGAACCAAAATCTATGATCCAACCACTTTATCTAACGAAAAAACTTCATCCAAAGAACAAAGCAAAATCACATAGCAAGTCAAAAACTAGGAAAAAGGGAAATTTATACCTTTTTCTTAACGGTAAAGCTCAAGACCCTGGTTGGCTTTATGTAGCTCTCATGCTCAAATTTTATGCATTTTTTCCACACTTTTCCCCTTTTTTTCCCTTCCTTACAACTTAAAGTTCACATCAGCATATTGCTTGTAAGCTTTGGTATGCAACTCTACCTAATCAGCAGAACAGCTGCTCTCTCCTTAACTAACTGATGTCTTATTCTAACTGTAGCCATTCTCCAGTTCTATAAAAATGTACTTTTGTAGATCATAAAAAGACATGAGTTCAAGCATATATCCCTTTGAAAACGTCGAGTAATGGGGGGAGGAAACATTTTCTGTTGGACTATTCCTTTGTTCTTGTTGTGTCTCTTTGGATATGTCCCTACTCCAGCCACAGCTGCACTGAAGAAATACCAATTTGATGTTAGTAATGGTTAATGAATTAGGATTCTATTTATTTCCTTGGCTGCTAAGTTTTTTTCTTTGCATCTGCATTTTTACAGGTTCAAGTGAAGAATGTGAGCAGATTGTGCCATGCGAAGCCGATTGTCACAGTGAATGGAATGTTTCCAGGGCCATCGGTTTATGTTAGAGAAGGAGATCGACTACTCATCAATGTTACTAACTATGCACAGTACAACATGTCAATTCACTGGTAAAAATTTTGCAATGATACGAGATCAGATTATTTATATGTCTGTAAGTTGGATAGATCGACTTGAATTAATTTAGAATTTGACCAAGCTCAAAGAAAATTATAGGAGAGGATCTAACACTTCTGGTAGGTCTTAAATCTTGTAGATAGGACACAAACTGGGTTTTGGTAAGTACTGAATCTGAATGATGATTGCCGGTTTATCAAAATTGTTTGCTAAAGCTTGCACTTGGGTCTACCATATGATAAATGGCAGGGATACCTATATCAAGGCCCTCCAATAAGGCAACCATTGGTTAGTGCATGTGGAATCGTAAAAAGACTACTATTTTGAGTCACCATTACTGTTTGGGTTAAATAGACCCGACCCATGAGAAAAAACATAAATGGTAAATGGCATTTATACGTCCACCATGCAATTTTATCAAAACCCTACAATAGGGCAAACACTATTTGGCCCATGTGGGAACATCATTTTTCTACATGAAATTATCCAAAGGTCATTATTCTGAGTCATCATCACTGTTTGGGTCAAATAGACCCCACCCACGAGAAAAGATGCCGATGATGAGAGCATTTTAATTATTTTTGGGAAATTGAAAGGCTTTTGTGTTTTTTAGGCAGATTTTCCACTATCATACAACTTCAACAAATACCATCTTGTCTCATCATGTTATTTTGCTGATGATCAAGAGATCAATCCTTTTGGTCTTTCTTTGTGCAGGCATGGAATGAAGCAATATCGCAACGGGTGGGCAGACGGACCGGCTTACGTGACACAATGTCCAATTCAGACAGGGAAAAGTTACACTTATGATTTTAATGTAACAGGGCAGAGAGGAACATTATGGTGGCATGCTCACATTTCTTGGCTGAGAGCCACTGTTTATGGTGCTATTGTCATAATGCCTAAAGAAGGGACCTCATATCCTTTCCCCCAGCCTGATTTTGAGTTCAATTTACTCTTAGGTGATTCTCTTGAAGCAACAAAAAGTCATTCTAACTTAACAAGATATTCCAATGAGTGATGATAATATGGATTTTACATGTTTGTAGGCGAATGGTGGAACGAAGATATCGAAGAGGTTGTCAAACAAGGAAACAAACTGGGATTGCCTCCAAAAACATCGGATGCACACACGATCAATGGCAAGCCAGGGCCACTCTTCCCTTGTTCTGAAAAACGTAATAACACTAGTGTGTGTGTGGACAGTTTTTATATTCAGCCTGATCCGAACAAGTTTATGATCCCGTCTTGCTTGTCTATGTGCAGACACTTATGCCATAGAAGTCGAGCAGGGAAGAACGTACCTCTTGAGAATCGTCAATGCTGCACTCAACGACGAGCTTTTCTTTGCCATAGATGGGCACAATATGGAAGTAGTGGAAATTGATGCAGTCTACACAAAGCCCTTTTCAACCGACGCAATCCTGATCACTCCCGGCCAGACGACAAACGTTTTGGTCCGAGCTGATCAAACCCCAGGCCGGTACTTCATGGCTGCCAGGCCCTTTATGGATGCACCAATTTTAGTAGACAACAAAACTGCAACAGCTATACTCCAATACAAAGGCATCCCAAATACCATAATCCCAAGCCTTCCCAAGTTACCGTCTCTCAACGACTCTTCCTTTGCGCTAAACTACAATGCCAAACTCCGAAGTCTAAACGCTCCACAGTTCCCAGCAAACGTGCCCCTCAAAGTCGATCGCCATCTCTTCTACACAATAGGCCTTGGGGTAAACCCCTGCCCGTCTTGCCAGAACAGCACACGGCTAACAGCTTCCTTGAACAATATAACTTTTGTGATGCCTCAGATTGCACTGCTGCAGGCTCATTACTTCAACCTAAAAGGAGTTTTTACAACAGATTTTCCAGACCGGCCCCCCACGCTGTTTAACTACACCGGCGCACCTCTCACAGCCAATCTACGGACTTCCATAAGTAGCCAACCAAGACTCAGCAAAATAGGATTCAATTCTACAGTCCAGCTGGTTCTGCAAGACACCAACCTCCTATCCGTTGAGTCTCATCCTTTTCACCTTCACGGCTATAATTTCTTCGTCGTTGGGAGTGGGGTTGGGAATTTTGATCCAAAGAAAGACCCTGCAAAGTTTAACTTGGTTGATCCTCCTGAGAGAAACACTGTTGGAGTCCCCACTGGTGGGTGGACTGCAATAAGATTCAGGGCTGATAATCCAGGTATTCTTTTTTCTCTTTCTTGCAATGTACTGGATAAAATCTTTTTATGATAATATATTCTTGGTTTATTATTGATTGTAAACCTTTTTAAATTTTGTTTTTTCTTCACAAATAGGAGTGTGGTTTATGCATTGTCACTTGGAGGTTCATACTGGGTGGGGACTGAAGACAGCATTTGTGGTGGAGGATGGACCAAGCCCAGATCTCTCGGTTTTGCCTCCACCAAAGGATCTTCCACCTTGTTAACTGATCAGAGGGAAATAAACCTATTAACTTGAGAGAAATTTGTTATCTTTTTTTTTCTACAAACATAATGCCGAAGGACAAAAGCAAAGGCGGGAAAACCATATCCAGTTTGTGTAACATTTGTTTTGGAGTGTAATTTAAAGAGAATTATGCTTTGTGTTGAATGGATTTGTGTAAAGTTTTTCAAGCTATCTTATTGCATTAATATGATGAATTTGTTCATTCCATATGACCCTACAAAATTGGCTCTCAATTTTAAAATACAACTTCACCAAAGCACAGATATTAGGAAATATGTAAAAACTTTTGAATGACCCTAAAAAGAGAATGTAATTCTAATTTCTTCAAAATTGTCAAAGAGTTCTATCTATAATGGGGAAAGTTGACATTAGAATTCGATTTTGACTATTATTTTTATATTTTATGAAATAAGAAATTAATTTTAAGTTGTACAAAAATAGTGACATTGAGTATTGTCCTCATAAATTATTGGTTCAAACTTATTTTTTATTTATACACACGCATGTTTCCCAAAGTTATCTTTCAACTCATTTGTGGAGTCTACACAACCTTTTTTTTTTCATATAGAATCTTTGCTACACCATATCTACTGATGTCAGGTACCTTTCAATCTTTCTATTTAAGGCTTTGTTTTCTACTCAATCTCGTGACCTCATCTTCAGAGATGACTCTACCCATATTAGTCTTTCAAATCTATTTTCCACATTCCAAATTTATTAGATTTAAACCTATAAATTCATATTTTATATGTAAGATTTATATTATTGTATTTCTTTATACGTGAGATTAATATCATTTAATCAAATAACTCATCGACATCAAGTTGAACCTATTCTTGTTAGATTTTCAAATTTAAATGTGGGAAAGGAAAGGGTTTTACCATAGACTCACCAAACACGCGATTCGCGTCTATAACATAATATGAAAAACAAAATGGCTTTGAATGTTTGATTAATGCTTAATAGCCAGTCCTAAAAATATTTCCTTTTAAATCTCCACAGCACAACGAAACGCGCCCCACAGTCAAATCTCTTTCCGCCATTACCCCACCCACGAGCCACCAGCACCAGCACCACCACGGCGCCACTCCATTCAAGTAAGCTCAATGGTGGAAAGCAAGAGCAAAATACTGATAATCGGAGTGACAGGCAATCTCGGATTCGAACTGGCGAAAGCGAGCTTAAACGCAACGCATCGAACATTCGGACTCGTCAGAGACTCCGCATTTTCCGATCCGAACAAACTCCAGAAACTTCAATTCCTATCCGATGCAGGACTTCAAATTGTTAAAGTATGTTGCAAAACATTTTGGCCTTTTTTTCGCCTCAATTATTGTTCTTGTAGCTTATGATTTTCTCTTTTTCGTGGACTTTTAGGGTTCGTTGCAAGATGAAGAGAGTTTGATGGAAGCTCTAAAGCAAGTTGATGTTGTGATTTGTGCTGTTTCATCGAAGCAAGTCCTTGAACAGAAGCTTCTGATTCCGGCCATCAAACGCGCCGGTTGCATCAAGGTCAATATAATATTGTTTTTCTGTTTTCCGTTTTCCTCATTTTTCAGTGTTATGAGTGCTCACGCTTGCATTACGCTAATGTTTGGACCTGAGATTTAGTGATGAAATACATAGTAAAATCATTTACATTTCTGAACGTTTCAAGGTCACATGAAATATGTCGATTTCATGTTTCTTTCGTTGTTTCTTTTTCATTTTTCTGTAACATGATCTATTGCAATGTAGTTAAAATTGGTAGGTATATTGTCGATGGGGAAAACTGAGATGGTCATTGATATTCTTTTCCTTTTCACTTTCTATTTAAAACGTGAATTTTAGTACATAATGCCAGTGAAGAAAAAGTTCTCCTATAATCATGTAATTGATATTACAATGTAGTAGTTTCATGTCATTGATTTCAATCCAATTAGCTCTGTTTTAATGGCTAGTTGGAATTGTGCAGAGGTTCTTTCCATCAGAATTTGGATTGGATCCTGACAAAACTCAAGTTTCCAACTTGGACCACAACTTCTATTCGAGGAAAGCTGAGATCAGGCGCCTGGTTGAAGCTGAAGAGATTCCTTACACTTATGTCTGCTGCAACTTCTATACGAGCCACTTGCTTCCATCCCTTGTTCAACCAGGCCTACAAACCCCACCAAGTGACAAAGTCAGTATATTTGGAGATGGACATGTTAGAGGTATCATAATCAACATAGTCTCAGCTTCAATGAACTAAGCTGGTTTCACGGAAAGCAAGTTCTAGAAGAAAGAGCACGTGTTTTTTGTAGTAGATCAACTGTTGTATTTTGTTGTAGGTGTCTTTGTGAAGGAAAGCGACGTTGCTACCTTCACAATTAGCACGGTCGATGATCCACATACATTGAATAAAGTGCTATATTTGAGGCCACCTGGAAACACTCTTTCCTTGAATGAGATCGTTGATATTTGGGAGAACAAAATTGGAAAGAATCTCAAAAGAGATTACATCTCAGAGGAAGCACTTCTCAAAAAAATCCATGGTATGTTGATTGAATACAACTAGTGAGTGTGAGTTTTCATCCCTTTTCCAAGTATCTATTTCCTTCCATGCTATCATATGTAGCTTTCTTGTTAGCAATTAGTTTAAATCCAGCACTATATGGAACAGATCTCATTGTTCCAACAAATAAGGATTTCAGACAAACGAAGCTGCAAAATTGGCACTGCACTTGTGGTTTTCTCTTCGCATGTCTTCTTAAGACAAAGCTTTAAGAGCGACCTTAGGCTTATAGTTTTATTTCTATGTATATCTATAATCTATCCTGGTTATGTTAACCATCTGGCGTTGCATTTCAGAAACTCCATACCCAGACAACATGCAGCTGGTTTTCATATACTCTGGTTTTGTAAAGGGAGATTCGACATACTTTGACATAAACTCAACGAATGGTGTGGAAGGAACTCAGCTGTATCCGCATATCAAATACACCACAATAAGCGAGTACTTAGACACTCTGTCGTAAGGCTGTATTTCAACTTTGATTATTGGAATGTGTTCTTCTTCCTGTTAAATTCTTTTTGCGCCCATGAGTTTTACTGTAATTCAATGTTATTATTCTTCAACTTCATGCATTCTGATCTACAAAATGAAAATTTTACAGGAAAGTTATGTTATGGAGTTTTAAGTATGTCATTAGCCCCTCATCAAGAATCAACTATACTAAGACTAAACTTGAGATATAGAGAAGGCTATTCAGATGAAACATAAGAAATTGATTGTGGTTTTATACGAATGTCGGTTGCATTGGTTCTTTCTTTACACAAGTATTACCGACGTTGTACTTCAAGATTTTGGTATTCTAATAGGCCATTGTTTCTTTTAATTCACTCGTACATGTGCGTCAGGAATTTGTTAGAAT
>JACGDI010005341.1:107499-126188 GCA_014898725.1 Jacaranda copaia | reverse complement strand
TTTGTAGAAAGGCCTATTGGGTCTGTTGGGCTATCCCATATCAGAGACACATTTGATGGGTATTCAACTATTAATAAATAAAAAATAATATCGTTGTAGGAAATTGGAAAGAAAAAAAAATGGATAAATAAAAATATATATAATATTTATGAATTATTGTGAAATTAAATGACAGTAATGGGGTCGAAATGGGGCGACAGGTAGAGAGTGTTTGAGTGAGTTTGTAAGCTTTTTAAAATATTTTATAAAATGTTTAAGAGCTTATAAATTAGTAAAAAGTATTTAATAATTTTTTTTAAAAAAATTTATAAAATTATAAAATCAGATGTTCGGAGTTTCAAGCTATTTTTAAAAAAATAATGAGATGATAATTTATTTTTAAAATTTTAACGAACTTCTTTATTTTTAACCACTTTAATTAGTAAATTATCATTATTAACATTTTATAAGTTCCAAAATTTTATTGTATTCAAACGCTTCAACAACTTATTTTAAAAATAAAATTTAATATCTTATAAACTCCAAACACGTTTTATAAGATATAAGAACTTATAAAATGTTTAAAATAATTTTCGTCAAACACCGTCTTATTCTATAATTATAAAGATAAAAAAATTTTAAGACATTTTTAAAAAGTACTTAAAAATACACCAATAAATAAATAGACACTTTATTAAAAATATAGATATTCAATTCTCAATAGAAAAAATGACTCTTCTAGCTACAGAAAAGTCATCTAGCACTTGAAATTGAACCAGCTTCAGAAATTACATGTAAATTGAAATATTTATATTGTGGTTTCCACATGGCATTGATATTTGTGACACTAATTAATAAAACGTTGTTATCTCTTCCAAAGGTTTATCTATTACACTCTTCCAAAATAATCTCTTATTTTATGTTGAATTGCGATTATTTGGTTCAGTGCCATCAATTTCATATATAAAATATGATGTCAAAATTTAAAATTAAGGAATTCATAATGTATATATATATATATAAATAAAAAGATCTATAATTCCCAAAATATTACCAGGCAATCCCACATATTCTCCAATCCACTACTCAACATATTTTTTCTCTCCACAATATTTTATTCGACAAGTGGTCAATTAATTCGATAACATCACTATCGCTATCACATTTATGTGTGTGAGATTTGAAATTTGAACTCTAACAAATAAGTTGTGCATGTGAGTATGTTTTAGAGAAAGAGAGAGATACCATGCTCCAAAACTCCAAACAAAAAAAATACTTATTTTAATTGAATAATCGAATCGAATAAAAAATATAAAATTCAAGAATCGTATCAAATGTAATTGGACTTAATTGAATTTTATCCAATCAAATTCAATTATTCAATCCAAACTAAATCAATCAAATTGATTCAATTTGAAACGCTGAATCGCATGGTATCGGATCGGAACCGGAACCCTACCCAAAATACAAAAATGCAAACCCCAATTTTCCTATAATTATGATTTATGCCCTTCGCAACCTGATACAATTATGATTGTGGCCCACATCTTGCTGGACTGCATACACTTTTTCACACATTATATGCTACTAATTGAGTTTACAAAATGGTCCCCGACATGTCACGTTTTCGTACGTAATTCCACCCGACCAAAAACAGTACACTTGCCGGAAAACGGAGATGTATTGTTTGATTATATTTTTTTTTGATTTTATTATATATTTGAGGAGAATAAATTATTAAAAAATATAAAAATTATTTTTTGATATGTTTATTTATATTTTGAAGGAGATATTATTTATTATAACAGTTAAATTAATATTTTTTTGTTAAATTTTTGGAATGAAAATAGAATAAAGTAATTTTTTTTATATTAAAATAATAATAAATTATATATAATATATGTATGTATATATTGGAGAATTTGCATTTTTGAGAAAAAATAAAAATATATTTGGTTATATTTCCCCCAAAAAAGGTTGTTCTGGAGAAATATAATCAAATAAAGCCAGAATTTTTATGTTATTTATTTAGATACTATGTAATAGATGTCTGATTCCTCGTTGTCTGTGTGATTATATAGTAAAATAAAATAATTGTGTGATAGTACATAATATACTAATTATTCATAAATCAATATTAATGACAACTAAATTTATCACTAAATGTAAAAACCAGTCGCATCAAAATAATTTCCTTGACATTATGTGTTTATAGAGAATTTTATTTTAAAAAATCTCAATAATAAATAATGCATATGGATTTATATGCGAATTCACCGTCCATTAGCATGAAATAAGATCAAATAACATCAAATACCCAGATGAATTCATAAATCATGGGTTAATCAAGTTTTGCATACATAATATTTCTTTTTAATTATGTGGTAAATTAATTCAATGATATCATTTTTACAATTATATGCGTGAAGTATTTTTTAAATTTTATTTACATATGCACACACGTCTAGAGTTTTAAGTGTTCAAACTCTGAACCTTACAGATTTTGTCTCGGGCTGGGCAACATTGTTGCCCATAATTTGGCAGCATGGACTAAATATTGTGATTGTGTTAGTTTTCGTGATGTAATGACATATGCTACGAGAACATTGGACATTGATTTGCAATTCAAATAAAATTTACGTTATGAGTATAATTAAAGTCATCATATAAGTAGTAGTTGGGCCCAATTCGATAAAAAATAAAAAATAAAAAAATTCCTTAACTAATTATTTCAAATCTAATCTACCCTATGAGAACATTGGACATTGCTTGATGATGGTCTCCTCCTTCAAGTTTCTATCCCGAAGTCCAAAGCAATGATGGGGGTGAGGGGAGGCTCACACGTGGAGCCAGCTTATTGGATTATACAGAGATGACGTGTAGAAAAAGAAGCTATGGTTGGAATGTGCGAATTCGTGGCAATCCACGTCGCCTAAAAAAAAAAGTCCAGCTAAAATTAGTCTTATCCTTTTCTTAAATGGCTCGGCTATATCTTCGGCTCTTGGCTGAGCCGAAGTCAAAACCGTGCCCTCCAGCTGGGATCGGAATCAAATAAGATAATTCATGAGTTGGATATTTGTGTCCTCGGAAAGGGACGGACATTTGCTGTGCTTGCCCACGAGTGGATATTTTAAAGAATTTGTTGAGAAAGTATTTTAAATAAAAAAAACAAAAGAAAACAAGGGTAAAAATTTGAAAGAAAATATTTTTTAATAATTCAATCAAATAAAATAATATCAATATTGCTCGAGTGAAAATAATAGTATTTACTTAAACACTATAATAAAAATGTGTTGAAGCAAAACAGACAGTAAACATCCGTATTAAAGGTGCTTTATTCTGTTTTCACTGATAAAAGGTCAAATCGATACAATAAAATATGCTGACAAATCATGAGAGCCTTTGTTTGTGTTCCTTATTGCATTTTTCATGGGGAAACTTTGTCCATTGTGAAGCCTTATTTTGTTACATAAAATTATTTTTTTATGTTAATACTTTATTTGAATTTATTTTTTAAATTAGATATGACTTCCAAAATTTTCTACTTTTGATGCAACTTAGATTTTAGTTACTCTTTACCTAATAATTTCTTTTGTAAAATTAACTACTACTATTGTTAGATTCAATTAATTATTTAGTGTTAATATTTTAATTATTTTTACATGCACGCATTTATTAAAAATTCATAAAGATTTGAAGTTCAAACACCATATATGTAAATATAGTAGCGATGCAATTGAATTAATTAATCATTGACTATTTAATAATTATTGTAAACATGCATATTGTATATATATATATATATATGTATGTGTATTAGATGATATCAATTGAATTGTGGCAATTTAATATTTAAAATTTAAATATAGTTTGTATGAGTATGAGATAAGACTTAGTTTGATTTATTATTGTCATTATTTATTGTCATTATTGAATAGTTTTACTTATTAGATTCAAGTCGAAGAATACTTTTCTATTTTTATCTGTCCAAAAATTTGTACTCATATATTGCAAGGAAGATGTTTATATTATGCTATTAAACTTATAAAATAAATTCATAAAGTATGAATCAAATTACTATTTCCCACGGCAATAATTCTATTCTCTTTTATATGGCCAAAACAAAGTTAAAAAATATAAGAAAATGTTTGATTGTATTTCTCCAAAATAATATTATTCTATAATATGTTTCCTCTAAAACATACATTTTTCAATATATGCATACACATATTACATATATACTATATATTTTATTATTATTCTAACATTAAAAAAATTATTTAATTCTATTTTCACCTAAAAAATTCAACAAAAAAGTATTGATTTGACTGCTACATTAAAAAAAGTTTCATTTAAAATAAAAATAAATATACTAAAAAATAACTTTTATATTCTTCAATAATTTAATCTCTCAAAATATATAATAAACACATAATAAAAACATAACCAAACATTCCCTAAATATTTTAAACACGTTTGTAGTATTATTTTTTTTTTTTATTTTATTTTTTCTCTCAAAATTTAAATCTCTAAAAAATGAAAAGCATAAAGAAAAAGACCAAAAGTCACAAAAAGTGCAAAACAGGTGGGGCCCTCCTCGACGCTGCCTCAGCTTGATGAGCATAGAGGCAAAACGCAAGACAAGCTTGGCTCAAAACTCTCTCTCTCTCGCATTTCGCATACAATGGAAGGAATTTTCTCTCTCGCTCTGTAGCTGAGTTCTACGTCTGCTTTTCAGCATCCATAGACAAATACATTGCAGATGGCGTATAGTACCTGAGAGCCACACAGCTGGCAAATGGTACAGCTGCTGCCTATTATTGTTTTCATTACCGAATTATTTTACCTTGTTCGATCTCTGAATTCAAGCTGCATAACAATGCTTGTGTGTTTCTTTTTTTTTTTCAGGAAAGTTTTTCGTTAAAGTCAACGAAGAGGTAGGTTGGCTGTATGCCTAATTTTCGAATTTGACATGTTGTTCTTCAGTTTGAGAGTAATTTACTTCTTATTGTCGTGGGTTTTAATTTTTGTGGATCTTTGGAACGGAAAAATGGTGATTTAATTGCTAGATAAGGAACGTTTTGAGCTGTTCCGTAACTTATGTGATTGGTTCTTGTTTTATGTGTTTTGGATGTGGTTGGCATTTGTATTCCTTAATCTTTTAGCGGTTGAATTGTTTTATCTCGATTAGTTTTGAAATGAAAACAAAACTTAAATTTAATAAAAAGTATCTGTTTCTTCCCTCCTCTTTTGGTCCGCGTAGGGTCAAATGTGATTGTTAAGTTTTATGCCGAGAAAATATCGGATCAGAAAATAAGGTTGTTCAGTTTAACAAGGAAATGAAATTTCTTAAATTGTGACGAGTTTCAATTGTTGTGAATTATAACTAAGAACTATGACTTACCTATAGATCAGAAGTGCTATATATATGTGTGTATCTATGTATATATGTATTATCTTTATTCAGTGCGGGAGTTTCGTTCTGCCTACTTGGGTACCGCCCAATGGGACTATGGGAATAAGAGCTGTTAAGTGAATGTTGATATCACAATGTATAATCTAACAGTTACTAACTCCAGTTGGGTAGGTAGCATTTCTTGAGCCTATTCAATCAAAATTTATTGGGTTTTTACTTTAATATCTTTTTTTCTACTGCTAAGAAAGATGGTTATGTTTCTATGGTTGTCTTGCTAATATCTGCCTTTGTTAGTATCTGTGAGGCTCACAGTGCTTGAATGTCATCTGACGGTAGAATCCTGACCCACTCGAAGTTGATCTTGCTCTGAAGGTGGAATTACAACTGAGTCCAAGTCATCATGTCCGATCGAGTCGTGCAATCGGTTAATGAGACTAATACGAGGAGTAGGAAGTCTGTGCAACCTTACCAATCTGTTTGGATGGCTCATTGGATGAGGAAAAGCTGTGCTGCAGCAGAAGAAACATGTATTCACAATGCTTCTGGAAACAAGGAACTTGATTATGCTGGTAGGGATGATAATTTGAAAAATGGCTTGCAGGTTTCTAGGCATGTTAAAGGACTCGGATTGATCGAGACGAAAACTTGTGAAATTGTAAATGAGAGTTTCAAAATTAGTTTAAAAGGCATGGAAAATGGGAGAATGCGCAGTTCTCTGTTTGGTCTCCACCTTAAGTGTGGTAAATCTGTTAATCCTACCTTGATCCCTCGCACTTCAGCTCTGAATGAAATTTCCCCCCAAGGATACTATTCTCTGGGGGTAGGTAGTTCAAAGAATCCTCCCAAGTGGATGAAAACTATTTCCGCTGGAAAAGATAGCAGCTCCACAATGCCAAATCCTTTGCAGGAAAACTTTGTAGATTCATCACGTCATATTGTGCCATACAGGTTTGACCTTGAAAAATATGAGTTTGACAAACGAAAATCTTCAGTGTCTCCATTCACTGGTCAATCTGCCATTGTTTCCAAACAATTGCTAAATGTTAACCTGAGAATGCTAGAACATGAACACTGTTATGAGCAGAACCAGTCAGCTGATGATTTAGTTTGTGATAGAAAAATGGACTGCCACTCACGATTAGACAATTCCATGAATGTGTGCTTCAGGGAGAATGCTACATGTGATCATTACCTGTCAACATATGGTCAGGACTGCATCCAAATGATACAGAAACCTTCAGGTATCAAACTGTTCCCAAGTCAGTGCATTGCTTATGAGAAAACTGAAACAAAGAATTCACATAATTATTGTTACTCTCTAGAAAAATTGCTGAATTATGTCCATGATGTGGAGAAAATGAGAATATGCACCACCTTGGATTCTGTAAAAGGAACACCCAGAGTTCTCCCAGGTTTTCACAGACAACCCATGGTCTGTTAATCACGAAAAAGACCTATTTCAATCTCTCGAAAGAAAATGATATTTTTAGTAGTACAGGAGTTATTACTAGAATTAATGGAAATATATCCAGTGATCTTCATAGCCTATCACCAATTATTGTTCAAGGTGAGTCAGGAGTGAAACTTAATCCTCTGAGTATTTCTATTGATCGTGAAGCAAACAAAAATGCTGGACATGTCAAGGCTTCTAAAATTACTATAAAGGGTGAATCATTAACTGAGACAGACACCATGGACATGGATTCTTTTTTCAAGGAGAAGAACCTTCATTCCTGTATGTGTTAAATGTTGCATCATGGATTTTGCTGTTGATTATTTATCAGTGTATATATTCTTTGATTTGTTACTGGCAGATGTCAGACATATTAGTGAAATTATTTTGAAAGCTAATGTGGTTAATCTTGTTTTAATTTTTGGAAGTAACATCTATTATTTATCTTGTTTTACACATTAAATTAATCTGTTATCTAAATACGTCCTTTATTGATTGTTTCTCTTTCTCTGCTGTAGGTGGATATTCTACTGCACCAGCTGAGGTACCTTTTTCATATTCTCAATTTAGTATTCTCTGATGTACGTATTAAATCTCCGCCCACAAGTTTCTTCAATTATTAAGTTCCTCATTACATGGTATGTCCCCTAACCTCCTGTTGGTTATATATGGATGCAAGTATAGCTGGCACACTGTTTTTTGCATACACCAATGCAATATGCAGTATCTTAGAGAAGTTCTGCAATATTTCCAGTGAATAGCTTGTATATTGTAGACCTCAATCTCTGTAGAAAAGGGTTTCAATCCCCCAGAAACTCCTATTCAGCTCTTGGATGTGCAGTTTGGTGATTTCAAACATGTGCCCTCCTGTTTTCACTTTATTGACAAGATAAATAAAATCATTATTTCAAGTGTGTTCCATCTGGTCGGAGATCGGCATAGCATGGAGATATTGAACACTTTGCTAAAGGATTTACATCAGAAAACCTGAACAGGAGCAAGGAGAAATTTGCCTCTTGTTACGATATTTCTTCTGTTGGAAAAAGTACATTTTGGTTAATGCTCCTTGCTTCCAAATAATTCATATGACATGTTAGTCATTGCTAGTTACAAACTTATCCAAGAGGTTAATACAACTATTTTTGCAGGAAGAAAAATCCAAAACATAATGCACATGTCATCCCTTTCCTACAAACAGCGGTCAATGAAAAGCCAGAGATCTACGTGTTTATTTTTTGCTAAGTTTATGCAGAAAAATGAAAAGATAATAGATACCCTAAGGTTTCTAGTTATAATCTGAGGTCCTTGCATGGCCATCTGATGCTGCTTATTAACTGCTATTCTCCAAGCTTGCCTTTGGTTTTTCCTCTGTTGCATCACTTTCTGCATATGAATTTGTTGTCATAAATTATGCAGTTGTTGTCATAAACTATGCAGTTGCATGTGCAGCGCTTAAGCGGCTTTAGTGATCAGTGGATGTGTTGTAGGCCCCCAATGTGGAATTGAAGCTAAAACGGCCGAGTATCGCGCTTCCTGATATCAACTTAGAACTTCCTGCCTCACCTGGTGCAGCAAGTTTGTCAGAAAACTCAGGTCCCAGCTTCTCCAAGACTCAGAGTATGGAGATTGACAAGCTCCTGGTGCCTGTTGAGCAGCCTAAACCAAAGCCAAATTCCATCCTGGTTGATCACCCTGATGCAGATCCATGCAATAGATGGGTTAAGCGCCTCAAGCTCAGCTCTTCAAGCTCCTTTGCTCAAGGCCCAAAGACCCCAAATTTTGCTGAAAACCCATCTCATGAAAAAATAAGCAAGTCTTTTAGCCGAATGCTTAAAAATAGAATTATTAACTCAGAACCATCTCCAAGGAAGCATCATGGTAAAGCACCAACGCTGTCAGATAAGAGTGGGGACTTCCTAAAGAAAAATGAGGACCTTATGGTGGACCCAAAAACCAGTGGTGCGGAGTTATTGCTCTCAAATGCTTGGATTGAAAGATGGCTGTCTAATAAATCAAGAAATATGGAAAAGAAACCTCAAACAGTGGTGGTTTGTGAGCCAGAGAGCTCAAAATTAGCAATGGAGAAACTCCAAAAGGAGCAGCTTCCCAGCATTGCAGCTATGGCACTGATGGGAAGAGCTATAACCGGTTTTCAACAGTGTGAGCTCCAGAAGAGGGGCTCTTTCACTGTTTGGAACACAACGGCTTCCTGAAAACTTTCTTGCAGCTACTTTGTTCATTTTTGGCCTGGGTTTAGTGTTCTATTTATTTAACATTAACATTATTAGTCTGGAGCTTGTGGGGCATCGTCTTTTCATTATGCTAAATAATGGAAAAGGTTTCCATCCTCACCAGGACCTGTGAAATTTTGAAGAATAAGGTAAGAGGATGATGGGCGCACAATGAGATCATTATCGCTGCTCGTTTTTGTCGATCTACACACATGCTATCAATTCTATGTTGTAAACAAGAGCAAAGCCAGTATTTCGAACTCAGAACATTCTGTACAAGCCTCAATATCAGTAAATTTGGCTATTACTTGACGACTATTGCAGCAGAAGTTTGATTTATCTCACATACATGATATCTTTCTACTATATATAAAAAACTCTCATAAGTGCAGCCTCCGATTTATTTTAAGATCGTTTTGATGTTTTTTTTTACATATGCCAGTGGAAGCTTTTCTGCAGGAATTTCACCAGGATGGTGTCAACTGGTGAACGTATCCCTCAGCTGATATCGTCCCAAGTAGAATCCATTTGAAACCTCAAACAACTCCAGGTAGTTTATATGACTGTTCCATCATTGATTGTTGCCTTCTCAACTATGATAGTGATCCCTGAACGAATGTAGAATCCTTCCTCCGGTCTATCAGCTTCTTGAACGCCCTGTTTGGCAAAAGAGAGGATGGTTATTTTTGAACAAGCCACTCTTTCTGGTAATTAGAATGTAGCAATCGATCAAACTTACATCTTTATTCTTGATGATCACGTCTTTCCCGATTTTCACGTTCTTGTCAATAATGCAGTTGCTACAGGCAAAAGAGATATATACATTTCCCGTTAAGAGTCTCATTTTTCTGTACTTCAAGAACATATATATACTCCAAACATGCCCTTTCCGCTCACCTGATTTTCGTATTTCTTCCAATGCCCATTGGAACTTTCCCTTGTGCCAGGAGTGAGGCAATCTCCGACTCTGTTTGGTAATTGTCAGCCCCCAACATCAAAGTATCCTAACACAAACGGGAAAACACATTTATTTCGCATTAAAATGTAATCCCACGCACAGAATTCTTTCGACACTAAGTACTTTCTCAATGCAATAGAAGAAACTGGAAACATGAAATCCTAACCTTCAGTTGGACACCAGAGTCCAAACGTGAGCGTTCGCCTACTATGGAATGTTCAACAACGCATTCTCGCAGGAAGCACCCATGTGAGATTATTGCATCCTTAATCTGGAAACATAACCAAAACCATCAGCACATCAATATATAAGACGACATTTATCCAAAAATATCGAACCCTCCTAGCTTGCTCACCTTGCAATTGTCCATTTTAGTTGGTGGCAAGAAACGAGGAGATGTGTAGAACGGAGTCTTCGGGTCATAAAACTCAAACTTCGGACACTGCAAACAAGAGATTGCTGGCTTAAACCCCAGAAACAAGTGAAAACACTTTGAGAAAAAACAAGGAGAATTAGATCAACCTCTTCCGCAAGAGCTAAGTTAGCATCATAGAATGATTTTATTGTTCCAATATCCTCCCAGTAGTCTCTGAATATATACGCCTGCAACAAGAGTATCTTCCTTATAACCCTTGAAGATAAGATAAATAATGAACACAAACTAAGAAAAACGAAAATTCGTTTTGAGAATGAAGTTTGCTCTCCAACCTGCACATTATATTCCTTTACTGCAGAGGGTATGATTTCGGATCCAAAGTCATTACACATCGGGTAACTCCATCGAAGAAGCTTCAGTAAGATGTCCGTCTTAAACGCATAAACTCCCATAGAAGCAATGTATGGAGATTTTAAAGCATCCTCTGGAGACAATCCTATGATGGAGGTATCTACTTGCTGCAATAAGGCAACAAAAATGAATAAAATTCATAAGGAAACAAGAAAGGTTTAGCCACTTTGGATCCTCTATTACATTCCCTATTCCAACTTGCTGTGTTTATGCTAAGTGTATTTGATTCTCAATCAAATATTTATAAAGAAATATTTAATACACATGTCATATTTTCATGAAATGAAATAGGAGATAGAATAGAAGATTTAAACCGAGTTTGAGCAGGTAATGTTGCAAGAAACTAGCATTATCGGATTAATGCTTTCATATGATGAAGCAGCATACCATTGCTTTCTTATCAGCCCCTGTAGGTTTTTCAGAGAATAGGGTTATCCGGCCTCTGCTGTCAATCTTCACCAGTCCAAAATCCGACGCTCGGCTGACAAAGTTAAATTTGAATCCACATATACATTTGAGATGTGTCTATGAGGTAGAGAAAAGACTGAAGAGAACTACTGTAAGATTAAAACATATGATCAACCAACACTAACCTGTCACCAACCGGCGCACACGAAAGTGTGAGGTCAGCATTTCGGTCGATATGGTTCTGTTTCAAGCAATAAACGAGAGTCAAATATCTTAGCACTGTAGATATGGTTAGCAAAAATTACTATTGAATGATCAATGTACCTGAACAAAGTCCATATAGTCCATCCTATAAAGATGGTCCCCTGATAGAATCAGGATGTTGTCAATATCTTTTGCCTTGGCGTCCTGCAAGAATCAGTACACAAGACTCACATTCAAGAATTGGAAAGAAAAACGCCAACAAATAGATATCAACTCAATTTACTCATGCTAAATCCACCCGACTCACCTCAAATAGCCATATAAATCGCCTGACAGCATCTGCTGTCCCCTGGAACCATTGGTTTCCAGTTTCTCCAGCCGTTTGAGTCGCAGCCAGAACCTGTAAGAGGTAAAAAGGAGTTAGTAACGAACAGGTGCCACTAGGTGAGCACTTTCTATGGTATGTAGAGTACTTGTATGAAAATTATACTATTCCCATAGATATGTTCTACTTTTAGTTCACAACAGGCTGAGAGAGTATGACTAGAGAGGTCTTAACCTCGACAGATCCATCCCCAAAACTGACGCCGTTTCCAGTATATGTGCGAGAGATGTGTCGATTCAGAGAAGTAGAATTGAACTGGGTCAGCACAAAGATCTTATTAATGCCGCTGTTGATGCAGTTGCTCATCGGGATGTCAATCAGCCTATAGCATCCTCCCACTGGAACCTGCAAATCATATCAAACAAAAGTGATATCTCATGGAGCATAACTCAATTAACACAACCTCTATAAGGACAATCAAATTTGAACATAGATCTTGGATTTTAGTGACGAAAAGCAAAAGAAGAAAAGAAGGCAAGGGGTGAAGTAATAAACACACAAATTTTCCTTAATCAGATTAACAATTTTGAAGTTAAGCAAGTTAAGAGTAAATAACATCAGCCTCTTCAATTGTTCAATCAATCCTACAAGTTCCATCCAAACACCTCATTTTGACTCTCAGAAGCTGACTGTTCAACTCAAAGTTTGGCAAATTACAGAATCCCATAGCATCTGCAGATATCATATAGGTTTCAGGGTTCTTCTCCGCAGATTACCAAATCAAATACCCTCAGCCCAGATATCCGAATCAGCAGTTGGATGATAATACAAAACTACAGGGCTGACTAGTGACTACCATTTCCTTCACTCTTGTTACTATTTTCCAGCAGAGAGCAAGAAATTAAACTTAATGACCGAACAAGATACATTAATCTTGAAGTATATATAATTCACTCTTGATCAAGGAGGTGATTTTCTTACAGCTGGGGTTGCAGCTCTGCTTGTAAGTGGGATAAGTTGCTTGCCAGGCCCACCTCCCAGAATGATTGCAACCACATTTTTTGGATCCGCCCTCCGTCTCTCGAATGTTGGTGCTTCTACTGTCTGAAAATAGTCCAAGAAAACAACTTAATAACTCTTCTCTTTAGCAAAAGAAACAACTAACATTAACTTAACCAAAAATAAGGGTCAAACAAAACAAACACAAGAGGTCTAATGGAAATACTAACCAGTGTTTCTTGGTTGTTTTCTCTGGTGAGAATAGAATAAGCTGCCCCAGGTTTGATCTTCCTCCCCTTTTTCTCAAAACTCACACTTCCTCTGATCTTCTCTCCCCAAAATCCACTTTCCCCATTAGAAATCCCACTTCTGCTGACATTGGGCAAATGGGCTGTGGGGTTCAGTGTTGCACAGCAAGCATCCATTGCAGTTTACTCACTAACCAACAAAATCCAAGAACTCAGTATTATTAGATAATGATAAACCATAAATTAAAGGTTCAAATAACATATAGATCACAAGTTTAACTGCACAAGTACAGCACCAGTTGAGTAAAGTAGAGAATGAAGAAATGCAATCTAAGTAACCAAGTAAAGTATAGTTCACATAAAGATGGGAACATATTAAAAAATGCAGTTTGACAGTTGGTGACCATAAATCAACGTTAATCACTTATACCAATACAAATATTCTTTTTCAAACGAAAGAAAAAGCAGAGGATACTGCTTGAAATTGTACCTTGGAAGCTGAAGAAAGGATCTTCTCTGAACAACTGTGTCAGGACCAGGACTAGATCATACAAAGAGATGGGAAAATTCAAGACTCTTGTTATTAGGAAAAATCCAAGTACTCAAGAATCTGCCGAATCAAGAATCTTGAAAAGAAACAGGGGGAAATAGTTGAAAAAACAAGATCTATTGCAGAAAAGCTGGTGATTGGTGGGAGCTAATTTATAGCTTAGAAGAAGAGCTGATTATCTGGAGCATGCATGAAGTAGTGGAGGTGTGGAGGGTGGTAGACTGGCAGCTTTATTTGCTTGTGAGCTTTCACGGGAAATCTTGCAGTCTTGCTGTTTATTTCTGGCAAGCGTGGCATGTAATATATATAGAGAAGGGAAAAAAATAGAAAATGGGGGGGAAAAATCTGTATCGTCCAAAAACACACACAGAAACACGCTGAAGTGCGTGTAGAAGCCATTTGAGAGTTTTGGTTTGTTACCATCGTCCACGTTTGAAGGCAAAAGTCTGCAGTTAGACACGAGGGGCCAAAGAAATGTCCATTTCATTCTGTACTTTTATTAGAATTTTGTACTATGTGCATATCTTTATTTGGGCTAAAAAATGTGGGAAAATGCTGATAGATTTTCTATGGGTGGCTGTAATTTGCTGGAATTTCTTATTTTCCACGAAGATCTTTTCTCAATCATGGGTCATTCATGCATTTTTGTCAAGCAATTTGAGGCCATTTTCTTCACTTATCACTATTGGACAATTGCTTATTGGATGAAGATCATTTCACTATTCTTGGTGTCACTGTTGGGGACTGTAAATGTATATGTTCCAAGTTGTCGAAGGATTTTCTTTGAAAGAGAATGGAGAGTTGTGAAAGTATAGACGGCCAATTTTGAAAGTTCATGCCCACTAGCAGCCCTTTGGTTTTATTTGCAAAGGTATTTTTAATTTTTATATATTTTTAAAAATTAAAAAATTAGTTATGAAATGAAAATAAAAATTAAGATGTATTTGGATGAAATATTGGAAAGTAATGATTGAATAAGTTATAGGATTGAAAATTAAGTTAATTTATATTTTTTTATGTTTAAAAAGATTTATTTTTTAAAACATATGTATATTTTATTAATTTAAAAATAATAGTGAGTACTTTATGTCAAATCAAATTTGAATTTAATAGTATGATAATATGGTAGATTTAGAAAGAGTTTTGAGAAAAAAAATGTGTATGTGATGAGCCTTGAGACATCCCCATGTTACTAGTGTTGGTCCAAGTTACTAGATGATTTATTTATAATTTGTTTGCATTTAATTAGTGAAATAATGTTAAATATATCATTATTTCAATTTCATAATATCAATTAATAATTATTTACAAATATGAAAATAAAAAAAATACTTTCCACATCAAAGTGTGAGTTAATAATTAAGAAGGACAATAGATTAACATGAAAACTTTCAAGTTCGATGTATAAATAATTATGATATAGAATAATATTTATTTTCGCTTCGATCAATTATATAAATATGTGTTCTTTTATCTTTATTTTTTATATTTCGTTAAAGCTAAGATCCCAACATGGCCATCCCTTAAATAATAAATTTAATTATAAATCTTTTTCCAACTTTAATTATTAAAATAACGAGCTACGTGAATAGACAATAACATAAAAAATTAAAATCAAACAAGTTTTAATTAAATAAAAAAGAAAAAAAATTATTGGATGATAATGAACGTTAGGAAGCTCGTTTAAAAGTCATAATCAAGTATACATAGTGGGATACAATCAACTATGCCAATTATCAAATATCAACAAATAATTATCTTTCTAAATCATGATTTTAGATAATGACCCCTCAATTGGAGGCAAGTTGTACGTGGCCTCAAGCCCAAAAAGTGGGCCCACCTAGCATGTGCATAAAGGAATTGTACATTGTGAATTAGGTATTTGTCTATTGTTGATAAGTACATAGTGATTTGGTAGTATTCTTTTAATACTATGTATAAATATATTTATGAAATGTAATTAGACTCAAAATAAATATAGTTTTAAAGTTTTCCCTTTCATGAATAGGCAAATAGTTGGCACAAGAAAATGACCTCAACGTCTATACTTTTATGATCACAAATGATGTGATGGATGCAAGTGGGACTTGCTCCCTTGATAAGGTATTCACATGATTCATTGGTGAAGAACAAAGATAATTTCAAGTCCATCATTGTTTTAACATAACATTCAAGTTGTGCACAATTATTTTAAGTATAATTAGAATTTTATTTTTGGGTTGTATATAAAAATTTAAAATTTTATTAAAGTATTGTTACGTTGGTGCACATTATTGGAAATTTGACGATATAAGATATTATCATAATTTCCAATCAAGAAGTATAAGAAGAGCCATATAGTCGTTGTTCTTGCTATCAGCGCCAATAAACGTGATTAAGTCTCTTATCAAACACGGAAACTTAACTGTATCGAAATATTGTACTGTCACGGTGCATTGTAGAACGTTTTTATTATAAAAAGATGTCTGGACAAAAAATGATGGAGAAGATTTTAAAGTCAAATTCATACCTCTTAACTTCGCATTATAAAATAAGATCAAGTATAATCATATTTTAAATATTCTTAAATTATTGCCCTGCATGAAAATTTGTAATTCGACTCATATTCCCATCAAAAATTCAAAATTCATTACTCCACATGAGTTTTTATCTTTTCAACAAATCAATATTATCATTTTGTCAAATAAAGTAAATTATATCATACGCTACACAACCAGATGCACATAAAGTGCACAAAGAAACAGACTCAAATTCAAGATCTTTTATATAATAAAAAAAACTTATGCCATTAGATTACATACCACCGAAAAACAAAATCCATTTACTTTAAATGAAGCCTTCTTGGATAATAATCCTTTATCTGCCCACATGTGTTGTTACCAAAAGAATCTAAACCGCAAAAAAATGGCAAACATATTATTAAGATAAATTCCAACATAATCCAAACTTCTTCCAAATAATTGAAGCCTCTTTAGCAAAACTTTATGGAGAGATTTTGATGTATATGTGATATGTCCTATAGATATATAAGGTAAAGTTTTTCACATAACAGCACGAACACGTGAACCTAATACCAGTTTGGTTATAATAATACGGTGGAATATAGTGTTTTATCCCATCTCATTATTTATTTAGTTAAAGTGATAATAAATATTCAAGCCCATATAAATATCAAAAGTTTGTATTTATATGTGCAATTTCTATGATAAATTAACTTGCTACTTCTTATGGATTTATTTATCATGCCAATAAAATCATATTACGGTAATAAAAAATCATATAAATTGTAACATGATAAATAATTATGAGATAACTTAAAAATCCAATTAAACTAGCCTAAATATCCTAATTGATAGCAAAAAAGGGATCGAATCATTTCATTTCAGACATTTTTACCATAAAAGCAGCAAAAAAAAATTTCTAAGCGAGTGTATTCTCAAATAAAAGATTCATAATGGCTACTTTCATCTTAGTAATTCCTTAAAAAAATCTTTAAATTCAAAATCAAACCACATGACAATAACATAATATTCTCGATTCATCTAACATGATTGAATTAAGTCCGAGTGAGTGATGAAATTTATCAACCTCCAATAACCAAATGGCCAATAATCGTCAAGTAGTTTGTAGCCTAATGACATTAGTCTCCCCTTATTATGCAGGAGGTCTCATATTCGACCCGAATGGGTATCATTGTGCGCATTATGTGCATTTGCTTATATTATTTGTACTTTAATTTATTTGATTTAATAATAAGATAGTACTGACTTATTGAAATGACAAAATCTCATCATTTGTAACATTCTTTCTCTTAAAAAAACAAAAAAAAGGGCCAATAATCAATCCAACGCACGTCAAATTCAGTATAAAATAACCTAAGTGTTTGATTTAGTATTAAAATAAATTGTGATTAAAGAAAATGTATTGTGGAAACCTAGTAATTAATGAAATAAAAGAATATTAAAGAGAATGAAAGTGATTGGTGATGAGGGTCAATCATGATTTTGGTTGACAAATCCATGTGGACTGAGAGGTCCCCAAGCATTTGCTTTCATGGGTTTTTGTTCATTTTTAATGGCTGAGATTTTCTGTCCGCACATTTGTCCCTATTTTATTCATTGAAATATGGAAATTTAATGTTTTTTTGACATTTTTTGTCTCAATTAGATGATAAAAAGTTCAGACATAAAGTAGTTTTAAGTAAAATATCATTACTCTCAATTACAGTATCTAAACGTGGTAAAAAATATTTACGTCATAAGAGATCATTCGAAATTCGAACTCAAAATCTCGTACATAATGATTATATAGAACACATAGACAATTAAATTTAAAATAAAAATAAAAATATCGTTCAAAACATTAATGACATGGATTATGTTTCCTCTAAATTGATTATATCTCGACAATAAAAGGAAGAATTTAAGACAATAAAGAATTGAAATATCTCATGAATCAGTACAACGTTATATTTTTATTACTCTAATTCATAATTTTTTATTTGGAGGCAACATGTTTGAACCTGATTTTGTGAATCAATAATTTTTTTAGGGTTTTTAACTTGATTAATATTTCGATGGAATTGTAGCGACGAATTGGTCCCTAAAACCTTTTATGGTCCTATTTAAGAAAGTTGATTGATTATTTTTTTTAAATAAAAAAATCAGATAGAATCTAAAATTTTATTCAAGAATAACATAAACCAAAAAATATCTTCGTCAACTGAAGTCAACAAACAAAGTTGTGAAAAGTGTTCACCATTATGAAATTGTATCTTTTTTTAAATAAAAATAAAATTTCAAATCCAAACACAATATAAAAATCAAAACAATTGAAGTGTTCAAGTAAATTAAGGGCACATTTGATTTGAAAGGTAAATAATAGTGAAAATTTGAATAGAAAGAGATAAGATAAAATTAAATA
The DNA here is from genome assembly GCA_014898725.1 of Jacaranda copaia. Classification (NCBI taxonomy): domain Eukaryota; kingdom Viridiplantae; phylum Streptophyta; class Magnoliopsida; order Lamiales; family Bignoniaceae; genus Jacaranda; species Jacaranda copaia. The sequence continues at coordinate 107,707 of JACGDI010005341.1, read as the reverse complement.
ATATATTAATTTGTTTAAAATATAAAATTGGATTTTCAATTACGTGCAACTATAATCTACATTGATTTTTGATGCATGTTTGATGTGTCAGATTAAGTATATAAATGACAAATTTATCCTCGAACTAATAAGGAGATTATATTAAAAACAATAATAAAAAAAAGGAGGACAAATGTGAGAGCAAATTTTTAGGTGGGGGGGGGGGGGG